>KQ999331.1:153603-187975 GCA_001598015.1 Dorcoceras hygrometricum | reverse complement strand
AATACCAGTGCATATAAATACTATACATAACTGGGACACTCTAACCACCTCCTGGGGCACCACCAGCTGGATCAAAACCTCGACCAGCTTCAAATCCTGGAAAACCTGAACAACAAACAGGCAAACAAACACAACAGCCCCAGAGGGACAAAGGGGTCAAACCCCAGTACGGAGAGCAACTATAAAACAGCTATGAACAGCAAAATATAAGATGAAGATGATATGCATGAGGAACAATGCAACATCCGAAGGCTACAACTGAACAGGGAGCCAAGGAACTCAAGCACAGCACCACAGCAGATAACAGAATCTGCGAAGAATGGTGGCCATGGTGTGTGTACAAGCATATGGGAATTACCCCTCATCTTTACACCACACCCGAATACCAGATGCATCAACAACTCAACCTGTTGTTGCCCAACCCATGAACTGTGGTAGTTAACCACTCGACGCATGGTGGCTAACAGATCCCAACAGGGAGATGAGAGTGTCGGTATTGCCGCTCGCCCTCGCATCCTGGTAAGAGCAGATACAACGTAACAAGGCACGGCTACAACAGCTGAAAGGAAAAGACAATGCGTATGCAATGCAACAGCTGAACCAACACATAAACAACAATGCAATGCGTACACAACAAACACATAATATCCATGCCAATTCCAAGCCGCAACATCCGTACCTCTACTACTGAGCTACAATTACCACACGCAGCTGCCACAACAAAGTTCGAGCAACACAGATCTGTCACTAAGCCAATACAAGCTACTGCTCAAATACCGAAACATAAAACAACAGCAGCTGGGAGCTACAACTCCACCAGCACTTATCTACCTTCCTAATACAACGGAAAGCTCTAACAAAGCTTACTCACTTACCCCAACGAACTACCGGCACGGCAAGGACACTTATGCTAACAAACTAATAACGGGAGATGTCTTAGCGATCCTGCGATCCTCTTCCAGCTCCTCCAAAGCTTTCTAAAGAGGTATATAATGAAGGGCCTTAGCAAGAGGAGTCCAACGCTACCACTCTCACTCTCGTCGGAGCTGTCTCCACCGGAAATTAGGATGGATAAGGTTACTGTGAACAGTAACTAGGGTATCACGACAAGATTTGCTATTGGGAAATATTTCTAAGTGTCAGGGAACAATAATAGAGAACAACAGCTAAGTCCCCTATTTAAAAGTCACAACTGACTTCTGGGAAACAGGTCCACCGAAAAACTCAGTTGTCACAACTAATATTCCCAACCAACAGCTGAAATCTCGCATCAGCTACGTCCTATCGCTAAGCAGTGAATAACTAAACAAAACGACGTCGCAGAGACTACCGCTGGACACGTCACCCGCTAGCCACTGTTGATCGCTAACCAACAGCTGATTACTATGCAACAACTGATCTCTCGCAACAGCTGGATACGCGATAACACACCAACAGCTGAATCTCCTAGCGCTTAACCAAAACACTGTCGTCTCAACTCCAAACGACGATGTAGAACCACTCACTGCTGAAACACGCTAGCGCACTCTATACTGCTCAGAGACTGCTGATCTTGCTACAACTGCTGAATACAACTACTCAGCGATATCTGCTGACGTCACCAATGTAGAACACCAACAACTAGCGATAACTCACGCTAACTACTGATCGCTGAATTCAAGCGCTGAAACCAAAACCCGATAGCTTCCATAAGCATATCGACTCAAAGTTGATCTCAATGCAACCCGATTAATTAACGAAATTAATCTCATCAGCTTTTGGGTCTCACACAGCTGACCCAGAAAGATAAGAGATTTGTTGGGATGGAGGAATGCGAGAAAAACTTTCAACTACTCAAGGAGAAGCTAACTACAGCGCCAGTGTTAGCTTTACCTTCAGGTTCAGGAGGTTTTGTGGTATGTTATGATGCTTCGCTTAGTGGATTGGGTTGCGTTCTAATGCAACATGGTCGAGTAATTGCTTATGCTTCCCGTCATTTCAAACCTCATGAGACTCGATACCTATATGATGCTTCGCTTAGTGGATTGGGTTGCGTTCTAATGCAACATGGTCGAGTAATTGCTTATGCTTCCCGTCATTTCAAACCTCATGAGACTCGATACCTAGTTCATGACTTGGAGTTAGCGGCCGTTGTCTTTGCTTTGAAAATTTTGTGCCACTATCTTTATGGAGAACAGTTTGTGGTGTATATTGACCACAAGAGTCTTCAGTACCTCTTCTCTCAGTCCGACTTGAATATGAGGCAGCGTAGATGGATGGAGCTACTTAAAGATTTTGATTGTGAGATTCAGTGTCAGTCTGGGAAAGTAAATGTAGTTGCTAATGCGCTGAGTAGGAAAGCTCGAGTGTTGATGCTTGCATCGCTTGATATTTCTAAGGTTCATGAGCATCTGAGCACTACTGGTTGGCGTTTTTACCCAGGTGATGATTATGTTGTGGTGTCATCTTTTCAAGTTGAACCACAGATTGTTTTGGACATCAGAGCAGCTCAGAGAACTGATCTGTATATCCATGAGCTGAAGTTGAAGACTCAAACTGGACAGTTAGAGGATTACTCTGTCGCATCTGATGGTTGTTTGAGATTTCAGAGCAGGTTAGTAGTGCCTAAATTGATTGATTTGAGAGAAAATATCTTGAGGGAAGTTCACTGCAGTCGACATAGTGTCCATCCTGATGCAAAGAAGATGTACCATGCTTTGAAACCGCATTATTGGTGGGCAAGTTTGAAGAACGACGTTGCTGAATTTGTCTCTCGTTGTCTAAATTGTCAGCAAGTTAAGGTGGAAAGGATGAGACCTGGTGGACTACTGTAGAATTTAGAGGTTCCTCAATGGAATTGAGAGCACGTAGCTATGGATTTTGTGACCCATCTGCCTCGTTCCAGCCGAGGATGTTATGCTATTTGGGTAGTGATTGATAGACTTTCGAAATCAGCTAACTTTATTCCCTACAATATGACGAATTCTTTGAAGAAAATGGCGACACTGTACATCAATTTTGTAGTTAGATTGCATGGAGTGCTTGTGTCCATAGTTTCAGACAGAGATCCGAGGTTTACTTCCAGATTCTAGAAGAGTTTGCAAGTAGCCTTAGGCACTAGATTGGCTATGAGTACAGCCTATCATCCCCAGATCGATGGCCAATCTGAGAGGGCTATACAGACCTTGGAGGATATGCTGCGAGCTGTTGTGATGGATTTTAGTGGTAGCTGGCAGGATTCGTTGTCATTGGTGGAATTTTTTAATAATAACAGCTACCAAGTAACGATTGGAATGACACCGTTCGAAGCATTGTACGGTAGAAAGTGCAGGTCGCCAATTTTTTGGGAAGAAGTGGGGGAGAAGCAGCTGTCTTTTCCTGAATTTTTGCAGCATATGAGAGATCAGGTTGATCTAATCCGATAGCATATGAAGGCTGCACAAGATCGCCAAACTAGTTATGCAAACCGGAGGCGTAGGCCTTTAGAATTTCAGGTTGGTGATAGAGTGTTCTTGAAAGTTTCTCCTTTTAGAAGTGTTATGAGATTTGAACACAAGGGAAAGTTAGATCCTCGTTATGTTGGACCTTATGAAATTGTGGAGAGGATCGGTCCTTTGGCTTATCGTTTGTTGTTGCCACTCGAGCTGTCCTCACTTCACGATGTGTTTCACGTGTCTATGTTGAGAAAGTATGAACCGGATCCTTCGCATGTGCTACAAACTGACGAGGTAACACTGAGTTATGTTGAGTATCCCTTGAAAATTTTGGACAGGAATGAGAAACAGCTCACGAACAAGACCATTCCCTTAGTGATGGTCCAGTGGAGCAAGCATGACAAGGAAGAAGCTACGTGGGAGTTAGAGGAGAAGATTCAACGTGAGTGACCTCATCTATTTCAATATGAATCTTACTAGATTCCATAGATAGAATTCTGGATGTTGTTTTCGTAGTTATCTTAAGATCTGGTTAGTAGTTGTTTTATGTGGTTTAGAACTGCTGTGCATAGTATATTTGTGTATTCTCAGTTTGGTGTCGTGATGACATTTTGTGATGCTGAGATTTTGATTCAGTTCTGGAGTTTGGTGTTTGATTTCGAGGACAAAATCTTGTTTTAGTGGGGGAGGAATGAGAGACCCGAAAGATTAGTTGCTCAATTAATTTAATTAATCGGGTTTAGCATAGACCGGATCAGGCGTGATCTGATCTGGGATGGGCCAGCTCTGAGCTGATATGATTAGTAAATGTAAGTTGGTCTGGAGTAGATTAGATCTAGATGATTCGAAGGAGAGCGAGCTGGTCCGTGCGTGGAACAGCTCCGGGTTAGTTTTCATAGAATAGCTTTGATCTGGTTTTCATAGAATGGTCAGATCTGGTTAGTTGGGTGCTTAAGAATTGTTGTCGCAAGCCACTCTGGGTACTCTAAACTAAATATTCAAAGTGGGTGCTGAAGCGACGTCGTTTAGAGGAAACCAGCTTTGAAGAGAGAACTGTTAGTACTGTGTGGACCGGCCTGGTTCGTGGTTTTAGTGTAAACCGGTATGGTTCATGGGTATCGGCTGAGGTCAGATCTGAACGAGTGGGACTGGTCCTCTTATGAGTTAACTGGTTGTCCAGATCAGAAGGTAGTGCGACGTCATTTCGGGTTACCAGAATAGATGCTGGTTGAGTGTACTATGCTCTTGAGATCTGATCTAGATGTGTCAGCAGCTGGACGAAATCTGTTTAGCGGGTGTGAGCAGCTGGGTGCACCAGCTGGTTAAGAGTGATCTGTTTATCCTGAGCGGGACTCCTGCGCGACATCGTTTGGTGGTAGTCAGATCTAATAGAACATAGAGGAGTCAAATCTGGTATGGTGTTAAGGCCAGATCTGATACCAGCTGGGAGCCCTGAGTTGTCGGTGGTTACTGTTCACCAGATCTGGGAGATTTAATTTATATATATAGAGGACTTTGACCGTGTACTCGCCATTACTTTCCAACACTTCGAAAATATCTCTCCCCGTAAACATACCCTCTACTGTAGCGAAACCCTTACTGTTCACCGTGACCTATTTCTTCAGATTGCCGGTGGTAGACAACTCCGATTGGAGCAAGGTAGGTAGCGTTGGATCCCTCTTGCCAAGACTGTTCTTTCTATACCGCTTTTGAGGGCTTTGAGCAGCTAAAAGAGGAACACGAAGAAGCTACAGTGTGTCGTCTGTTGGTATTCCGGCCGATTGATTCTTCTGCTTAGTTAGTGCTTTCGAGTAAGTATTAGATCCTACCTTACGCTTCGTTTAGAGTTAACTAATGTGTTTCAGAGGTAGGATAGAACTGGGTTGAGCTGGTAGCTCCCTGTTATGGTTCATGTGTTCCGATCCCTGAGTTTATTATTGTGTTTGGCTAAGCTGGTTTCAAATCTGAGTATGTTGTGCAGTGTATGATATCGTGCTGTTGTTGATTGCCTCTGTCCTGTGTTAGTTGTTGCAAGCTGTTGTAATTGCATACACGCATTTATCTGTTGAGCTCATATCTTATTAGCCGTTTGTTGTTGTGCTAACCTACGTGTACCAGGATGCTTGTTATTGAGTACGAGCGGCAATACCGTGCTCCTCATCTCCCTGTTGATCTAGTTGTTAGCCGCTATGAGATGAGTGGATAGCTACCACGCTCTCATGAGCTTGACAACAGCAGGTTGAGTGAAATGGTTTATGCGTCTGGTACAGTGTGTTGAGATGAGTGGATAGCTACCACACTCTCTCACGCTATGTGGCCACTCCATCTCATTCATTTGATCTGTAGACAGCTGCTGAGCTGCTTCTTGAGCTCCTTTGGAATTCCTGTTTCGATTGTAGCCTACTATTCTTGTATTCCTCTATCCTCATGCATAGCATATTCATGTATATCTGTTGCTATCTAATTGCTGTTTTTAGTTGCTCTCCGTACTGGGGTTTGACCCCGCCCTTTGGGGCTGTTTGGTTTGTTGTGTGTCATTCAGGTTTTTCAGGTTATTCAGCTGGCCGTGGAGGTGAGTCAGCTGGTGATGCCCCCAGAGGTTGTAGCCTACTATTCTTGTATTCCTCTATCCTCATGCATAGCATATTCATGTATATCTGTTGCTATCTAATTGCTGTTTTTAGTTGCTCTCCGTACTGGGGTTTGACCCCGCCCCTTTGGGGCTGTTTGGTTTGTTGTGTGTCATTCAGGTTTTTCAGGTTATTCAGCTGGCCGTGGAGGTGAGTCAGCTGGTGATGCCCCCAGAGGTTGAATAAAGTGTCCCACATATATATATATATATATATCCCTATGTATTGGTGTTGTTGTCGGGGAATGCCCCGTGCTACCGTTGTAAATAGATTTGATTTCTGTTGGTTTTGCATGTTGATACTTGCTGTATTCGTAGCTGTTGGTTTCAGCTTTTGGTTTGTGGTAAAACCAATATTTTGAGTATAAGTGTATTTCGAAATTATGTTTCTAAGTCAGGCCAAAGCGAAAAATTTTAGCCAATTTTTATGCTTCCGTGGTTGTTATCTGCGTGTGTTGTCTCTGTATGTACACCGGGCCTAACACCTTTACTCAGCTGGTCTCTCGATCTGGTTTCTGAACATTGAGCTGCTTTTCTAGTTTAGGTTCTGAGCTTGATCATATCTAATCTGCTTTGAAATATTCTGCTCATTTCTTTGATCTGTACCGATTCAGATAACATTCTTTGTATGCTTATATTTTCAGTACTATAACACTCGTGAAATCATTCTGCTTGGTTACTTAACTGGTCTTCCAGCTGGTCTGTTATTACACTTCTTGCTCCAGCTGGCCTGTTCTCTTAACTGTAAACCACTGTATTTCTGCTCTTCGTCTCAATTCTCTCTGCTTCTAAGCATCTTGGAACTGGTATCAGCATGACTTAGCACCCAGCTGGTTTTTCCTAAGCCAGCACATCTCAATATCCTGAGCTGGTTTGACCTTAACCAGCTTGACCAAAATACCTTTGCTGGTTTTCCTTAACCAGTGTTCCTAAATGCGCTGAGCTGGTTTTTCCTTAACCAGCTCTAATTTACTCCAATCTGGTTTCTACGTCCAATAGTGTAAACTTCGTCCAGATCTGGTTCCTTTTGTCTTGATTATATCTCTTTTATTTTTCATCACCAAAACTTCTGAAATTTACTCTAATAATTTACCTGTTTTTGGTGATAACAAAACTTTGGTCGATGACACAACTTTGGTCACAGAAAGAGATTTTTATTTACCTTTGAAAAATTTAAGAAAAACTATACACAAATAACTTGGTCTTAAAAAAAATACTCAGTCCGTCCTTGTTCAAAACCATCTTCTCCTCTTATAGCTGCTGCTTCCTCACCCCTTTTATAGTTTGGTCCTTTACCCCTTGTACTGCTTGGACCTTCCCCCTGTCTGCTCGGTCCTTGTCCTCCTTCAAACCCACGGCTTTGTCCTCCTTCCCCCTTTTTGGCATCACCAGCCTCCTTAAGGTGATTAACCAGTTCTACCAGCTGCAATTTAAAAAAATCAAGATCACTGGCAAGCAGGTACTGATGCTCAGCAAGCTGATGAACAAGGCTGGTCTCCAACGATGCTTGGGAAGAAGTAACGTTGGTGGCCACCATGTCCATCTTATCATAAAAGCCGCGCTTGTAGGTGCTTAAATCGTGCTTCATAAAAGTCTGAATATTTAGAAATGCCTCAACTTTGGAATCTAGAGATCCAACTCTGGAATCCATATATTTTACTCTTGAATCAATAGATTTTACTTTTGAATCCATAGAGGTCATCCGTGAATCCAGTGAAACAAAGACTTTTTCTATCGCTTCGAGCTTAATGTCAGAATGAAGAGAGGCTGGGGGACTGGATACAAAAACCTGTTGTGACCCGTCGTGGGAAGAATCTTCATTATTGGCTGAATCCAAAAAATCTATCGGTTCTTCTCTGTTTTCAGTATATACAACCATCTGTAAGTTAGATGGACTCGGACCCTGATGGTCCGCATTATTTGCCTCTAAAATGGGATTCAGACCTAGATTATTTACATGATCCTCATTGTGATGGGAAGACTTTCAGAAGAAGTAGGACTCTCACTGGATCTCGGATTGGAATCTGAATAGAAACGCATACTTGCACTCTGGCTGCTGGCATGGAGAGATGATTCTGATCTTGAACCACGTCTTGAACTAGAGTGAGCAGGAATGTTTTGAGGCTGATCCTCTGCCTCAGGATCCGGTTTCTCCAGAACCTGTCCTCCACTCATAGTATTCAAATTCTCATGCACTATATCATATACCATCTCAACAATCGGGTCAGGCATCTAAATCTGTTGATCCGGCTGATCTGCCTTCCTTGCCGCTGCCTGCTCTTGTTCATCCTGAGTGGAAAACTCAAGAGCAGGAATCCGTGGTGGTGCTGGTGGAGACACAGTGATATGTAGAGTGTCTGTGCTTACAACATCGCCTGCTATTGATGCTTCCGGAGCTACAATAGGTAAACCAGCTAATACTCGCAGATCCCTCTGTTGCCTTGTGATTTCTCTAAGTTCCTTATTGAGAAATCGAATGCACATATAATCTTAGTTCACAGACAGCTCAGTTGGCTTGAAATTTTCCAGGTGTTCATCTACGCGCTTCTGTGCCTCCATCTCATAGAGCTTGTACATTATGAGAGATCGTCGTTCAAATAGTTCATAGACCAGCTCCGTCTCTCCCCAACACAACAACTGCTCTTCAATATGAGCCAAGTTCTAAAAAGATGAAATGTGAGGCCCGAAAGCTTATAAGATTAATTGAGTTAATTAATCGGGTTTTATCGAGATCAGCTTTGAGTTGTTGAGCTTGGAGAAGCTATCGGATTTTGTTTTAGCCCTTAGAATAGTTGTGGAGAGATTGAGGTTGGAGCGGAATCTGTTCAGCAGTTAGCGCGGGTCATCGCTGAATGTTAGCGTTCAGCAGTGGTGACGTCAGCAGTTGTCGCTGGGTGGTTGTGTTCAGCAGTCGTAGCAAGATCTGTTGTCGCTGAGCAGTAATGAGCGCGCTCGCGTGTTTCAGCAGTGAGTAGTTCTACGTCGTCTTTTGGATTAGTTGGAACGACAGTGTTTTGGATTAGCGAAGAAGACTCAGCTGTGTGTTGCGTTAGCGTCAGTTGTGTGAGAGATCTGTTGTAGCGTTGCTAACAGATGTTGGTTAGTGTTCAGCAGTGAGTAGCGGGTGACGTGTCCAGTTGCGACAGTAGTTCTCTGTGACATCGTTTGAGTTAGTAGAGATCTGTTCTGGCTTAGAGAGAGATCTGTTGCAAGATCTATTTGCGAGCAGGAATACTAGTCGTGATGGATTAAGTGTGGTGGATACTGTTTCTTCAGCTGTGAGCAGCTTTGACTTATATTACAGGACTTGGTTTTCGATTGAGTATCCAGTTTCCATACTTAGAATATTTCCCGATTTCCAATTTCTGTCGTGATACCCTAGCTCCTGTTCACCGAAGCTTATCTTCTTCGATTGTCGGTGGTAGGCAGCTCCGACGAGAGCGAGTGTCAAGCTTCGTGCTCTAAACAAAGTAAAAACACACAAACACATGCGGAAGCTATCAAAAAGCGGGTAAAATTTTTGCTTTTGGCCTGAAGGTTTAAACAATATAATTTAAAATACCTCAATACTCAAAATATATCCCAGTTTATAAAAACAACCAACAGTATAGCATAACAACAGCAACAACAACATGTATCAGACTCCAACAATAATACAACACAAAAGCACAGGGCATCCCCTGGCTAACTGTACTGATACATATAAATATGCTATACGCTACTGGGATACTCTAACCACCTCCTGGGACGCCACCAGCTGAGTTAAAACCACGACCAGCTGTAAAACCTTGATTCCCTGAAAACAACACAAAAGAGAAAACAACCAAGCCCCAGAGGTACATGGGGTCAAACCTCATTACGGAGAGCAAATGAAATAGCTAAAAGAAATGCATAAGATAAAATGCAGATGCTATGCATGAGACACCGGATAACAGCTGAAGGCTACAACCAACAAGGGAGCCAAGGAACTCAAACATAGCTCCGCGAGATCAGTAACGAATCAGTGGCCACGGGGTGTGTTCAAAGTGTGGTAATGAGCCACTCGCCTTGACACTACACCCAAATACCAGATGCAACAAACAACTCAACCTGTCGTTGCCTCGCCCATGAACTGTGGTAGTTAACCACTCGGCGCATGGTGGCTAACAAATCCCAGCGGGGAGATGAGAGTGCGGTATTGCCGCTCGCCCTTGCATCCTGGTAAAAAACAACAGCAATACAACGGAATACAAAGCGATAGCTGCAACAGTAATATGAATGCAATATGGAAAATGCGTGTATGCATAAACATAGCAGCTAAAATCAACAGCAATCACATATGCACACAACAACATCCACGGCAATGCACAACAGCCATCTAGAATTCAATCTCACGCCAATTCCCAGCTACATCAAGCTCAGATCCGTACCTTATACTTTCTGTGCAACAATTATCACAAAGGGATCTCGAGAAATCTGATTAAAAACCTGCTAAACAACGAAGCATAATTCTCAGGGATGCTATCAGAATCTCACGGCTGGGAGCCACGCTCAACCAGCAACAATTCAACCCATACAACTAAACAGGAAGCTTAAACAAAGGCTAATACTAAGATCTCAACAACAATTCGAAGTTCTACCTCAATGACACAACACACGGTCGAAGACAGCAACTTCGCGATCTCGATCTAGCCAACAACAGCCTCCAAGAATGGTATAGAGAGGAAGAGCTTCTCAAGAGGAATCCAACGCTACCTCGAACGTATCAAACAAAGGCCGACAACGACGGGAATTCACCGGAAAAGCTCACGGTGAACAGTACTAGGGTTCGAAGAACAAAGTTCGACAACCAAGATAATATTTCGCTAAGTATGGGATCTGGTACTTGAAATTGAAGACCAAGTCTTCCTTAAATACACGCGTAAAAGCTGGTTAAAATCATCCATCGACAAAACCAGTCGACGCACGCTAAAATACAACCAGCAGATGCAAAGAAACCAACTGCTGAATTCTCAAACAACGCTAATCAAAACGGTGTCGCAGCGACTTAACAAAACGACGTCTCACGCTTACGTCATCAAATCTGCCATCAGCTGGTCACCCCAACACCAGCGACTGGTTTCCTATCATAACGCAACACTTGAAATGCAGCATTTGAACTAATCTAAACGGCGTCGCTTAACCACGTCAGCAAATCTGCCGAACTACACAAATGCAACGACTGATCGCTACTAAGGCAAACACACTAGCTGCTGATTTCTTAGCGCTAACCAAAACGACGTCGCCTCCACTAATCCAAACGACGACGTTTAGCACTTCGCTACAGGAGCTTGCTACTAACAGACATCACTCAGCAGATACCTCATAAAACGTCGCCGTTTTGAAGTTCCCTAGCGCTCTCTGCTGAATCCACGTAAGCGTTGCTGCTGGCAGACTTTGCCAACGACTGGTTACTAACGCCAAAACGACGGCGTTTGATCTCTCGCATGCAATTACACGCTACGACTGGTTTTCACCACCAACCAGCTGCTAGCTCACAAAACCAGCTTTTACCTCCAAAACTCAAAAATAAGAAAACTTCCAGAATTACTCTAAATGTGATATCTGACCCGAAAATGCAAACCAAACTTACAAACAGAGATCTGAACCACCAGAAATCTCTAAAAACCGATTAATTCCAACCAAATTAATCTTATACAATTCCAGGTCTCACATTTCTCCCCCACTAAAAAGGATTTCGTCCCCGAAATCACAACAACAACTCTGGAACACAATACAGCAACAAAATACAAAACAGAAACTCGCCTAACGCAAGGCCAAGAGTTCAAGATAACTGAGCAAACAATTAATAACAACTAGGGAAGAAATACAACCAAAAGCTACGAATGCTGGAAATTTAGCTCAACAGCTACTCAAACAGATGCGGCCACTCGCTCTGCATCTTTTCTTACAGCTCCCAAGTAGCTTCTTCCCTGCCATGTTTGCTCCATTGTACCATTACCAACGGAATGGTCTTATTTCTCCGCTGTTTCTCTTTTCTGCCAAGGATTTGCAAGGGGTATTCCTGATAGCTCAACGATTGATCTAGCTCAATCTCGTCAGTCCTAAGCACATGAGACGGATTTGGCTCATACTTCCTCAACATGGAAACATGAAAGACATCATGTAGAGAAGACAATTCTGGAGGCAACAACAGCCGATACGCTAAAGGGCCAATCCTCTCAACGATCTCATACGGTCCGACGTAACGAGGGGCTAACTTTCCCTTGTGTCCAAAGCGCATAACACTACGAAACGGAGAAACTTTGAGAAAAACTTGATCACCAACCTGAAACTCGAGAGGTCGACGCCTCTTATTTGCATAACTGGCTTGGCTATCCTGGGCGGCTTTCATCCGCTGTCGAATTAGATCAACATGATCTTTCATTTGCTGCACAAAGTCAGGGGAAGATAGCTGCTTCTCCCCCACTTCTTCCCAACATACCGGCGATCTGCACTTTCTACCATACAAAGCCTCAAACGGCGCCATGCCAATCATCACCTGATAGCTGTTATTGTAGGAAAACTCCTCTAAAGACAACGCGTCTTGCCAGCTACCTCCGAAATCCAACACAACATCTTGTAACATATCTTCCAACGTCTGGATAGTTCTCTCAGATTGGCCATCTTCCTGGGGGTGATACGCTGTGCTCATAGCCAATCTGGTGCCCAAAGCTGTTTGCAAACTCTTCCAAAACCTGTAAGTAAACCTCAGATCTTGGTCTGAGACGATCGAAACAGGCACACCGTGCAGTCTAACAACAAAATCAACGTACAACTTCGCCATCTTCTTCAACGAGAAGGTCATACCATAGGGAATAAAATGTGCAGACTTCGACAGTCGGTCTATAACTACCCAAATAGCATCACATCCTCTGCTGGAACGAGGCAGATGCATCACGAAATCCATAGCAATGTGCTCCCAATTCCATTGGGGCACTTCCAAACTCTGAAACAGACAACCAGGTCTCATGCTTTCGGCCTTAACCATCTGGAAATTCAAACAACGAGCAACAAAACCAACAACGTCACTCTTCAGGCCAGCCCACCAAAAGTGCGGCTTCAACGCATGGTACATCTTCCGTGCACCATGATGAAAACTATGTCTGCTACAGTGCGCTTCCCGAAGGATCTCCTCCTTCAAATAAATCAAATTGGGCACAACCAACCTGCCCCGGAAACGCAAAGAACCATCGGAAGAGACAGAATAGTCCTCAAGTTCGCCAGCCCTGACCTTTAACTTCAACTCGTGGATGGAAGGATCAGTCCTCTGTGCTACTCGAATACTCGAAACAATCTGTGGCTCCACTTGGAAAGAAGAAACCACAACAAAATCCTCAGCCGGGTAGAATCTCCAACCCGTAGTGTTAAGATGCTCCTGATCTTTAGAGATGTACAACGACGCAAGCATCTCACTAGCCTTCCTGCTCAAAGCATCTGCCACTACGTTCGACTTCCCAGGCTGGTACTTGATTTCACAATCAAAGTCTTTAGCAGCTCCATACAACGACGTTGTCTCATGTTCAAGTCAGGCTGCGAAAACAGATACTGCAAACTCTTGTGGTCCGAGTACACGACAAACTGCTCGCCATACAGGTAATGACGCCAGATCTTCAGCGCAAAAACCACCGCTGCAAGCTCCAAATCATGGACTGGATAGCGAGTCTCGTGCGGTTTCAACTGCCATGAGGCATACGCAATGACTCGACCATTCTGCATCAAAACACAGCCCAATCCATTTAACGAAGCATCAGAACAAACAACGAAACCACCTGAACCGGATGGCAGAGCCAACACAGGTGCAGCAGTCAACTTTTCTGGACTGGATAGCGAGTCTCGTGCGGTTTCAACTGCCATGAGGCATACGCAATGACTCGACCATTCTGCATCAAAACACAGCCCAATCCATTTAACGAAGCATCAGAACAAACAACGAAACCACCTGAACCGGATGGCAGAGCCAACACAGGTGCAGCAGTCAACTTTTCCTTGAGCAGTTGAAAGACATTCTCACACTGCTCAGTCCACACAAACCGCTTGTCCTTCTGTGTCAATTGAGTAATCGGTTTTGCTATACTAGAAAACCCTTCGATGAAACGACGATAATAGCCAGCCAGACCCAAGAAACTGTGAATCTCGGAAACATTTCTCGGTCGCTCTGTTCAAAACAGCATCCACCTTACTGGGATCCACAGAAATTCCATCCGCTGAAATGACATGACCCAGAAATACAATACGAACCAACCAAAACTCTCACTTGGAGAATTTAGCATACAACTGCTGTTCTCTCAACCTCTGCAGGACAATTCCCAAGTGCTCATTGTGCTCCCTCGGAGTCTTCGAGTACACCAAGATTTCGTCAATGAAAACAATCACAAACTGGTCTATGAACTCTCTAAAAAATCGGTTCATCAGATTCATAAAGACTGTAGGCGCGTTGGTCAAACCAAACGGCATCACCAGAAACTCAAAATGTCCGTACCTTGTACGAAACGTAGTCTTTACAACATCTTGATCTCTCACCCTCAGCTGATGGTACCCTGAACGAAGATCAATCTTCGAGTACACCGCAGAACCTTGCAGTTGATCAAACAGATCGTCGATTCTCGGCAACGGGTACTTGTTCTTGACAGTGGCTTTGTTCAGCTGGCGAAAATCAATGCACATCCGCATTGAGACATCCTTCTTCTTTACAAACAAAATGGGCGCTCCCCACGGCGACATACTAGGTCGGATAAAACCTTTCTCCAGCAAATCATCTAACTGCACCTTGAGTTCTCTCAACTCCGTAGGCGCCACATGATACGGGGCACGAGAAATCGGAGCTGTGCCAGGCACCAGCTCAATGCTGAAGTCTATCTCCAGCCTCGGAGGAAAACCAGGAATCTCCTCCGGAAACACATCGGGAAAGTGTCGCACCACAGGAATGTCGCTGAGCTGAACACGGGAATAAGAAGATGCATCCAAAGCGTAGATCAGAAAACCAGCATTCCCCAAGGACAACAAACTAAACATCTCCATCGCGGAAAATAACGGGATCTTCGATCGAGAATCCTGGCCGTAGAAGTCCCACTTCTCGCCAGACAAAGGCCTAAAACGCACAATCCCATGGAAAAAGTCCACGGAGGCCCTATACTTGGACAACACGTCCATCCCAACTATGCTATCGAAATCCCACAACAGAAGGCGGATCAAACTCGCCACCAACACATGCTCGCCAAAACGCAGCACACCATCTAACATGCGATGCACCGGTGTCAAACAACACACGCGCAGGAAAATCGAAAACAAGGCAAGTACCTGCGATCACCCGACTCGCCGTCTCCTCGGCCTGCTCCCTAGTGATGGCGTTAACCTGAGCATGCTGGGGTCCAGAGTAGAAAGGCTGAGACGACTGCCCAAAACGCGAATGACCAGGCTGCTGGAAAGTCCTGAACTGAGTCTCACCCAACCGAGGCTGCTGAAACTGAGGGGAACGACCCCTAGACTGACCTCCACGACCCTGAGGCTGGGCCGCGGTCTGCTGTGATCCAGCTGACGAACACACTCTGGCAAAATGCCCGTACTGACCACAAAGGTTGCAGGAGCCCTGCACACCAACACACTGCGTAGACGGATGCTTTCCACCACAAAACCCACAAAACTCAGCCCGAGAACCACTACTACTCGAGCTTCCCGAACCAGAAGAGCCAGAACCCGACTTCTTCTTGAACTGTTGACCGTGGGGTCGGAACCTCTGACGGCCAGACTGCTGCGCCACCTGTGGCTGCTGCTGGGGCTGATAGGAAGACTGGGAGGACTAAGAAGACTGCGTTCCCTGAATAGCAGGATGACCACCCGGCGCTGCCTGCTGCCTACGAGCACGATGACTGCGCAAGCCCTCCTCAATGTCAATAGCAGCATCCACGGCCTCAGCATAATTGGGCTTACTGGTCAACACCATCTGATACAACTCTTCATTCAAGCCCTCAAGAAATCTAGTCCGCTTGGCCCTCTCCCGGCCAGAAACATGGGGAACGTATGCCAACAAAGAAGAGAACTGACACGCATACTCCCTAACAGTCATGGAGCCCTGCTCCAAATGGTCAAACTCCCGCTCCCGGGCGTTCACATAGTACTCGGGCACATACTCTTGCCGGAAGGTCTCGCAAAAACTGCCCCAAGAGATCCCAGCACCGGTCTCCAACAAGGTACTCGAAGCACCTCGCCACCAACGCTCCGCCGCCTTCCTGAGCAAGAGGGTCACTAAACTCAGCCGAAGATCATCATCATACTGCACCCGATCGAAAAGACCGATAATATTCCGGAGCCACGAATCCGCATCCTCACTGGACTCGTCACCATTGAAGACTGGAGGGTTCATCCTCTGAAACCGCGCTATCACGACATCCATCCTCTCCACAGGAGGTGCCACAACCTCAGCTTCTTCCTCTTTGCTAACACGAGTACGACTGCGAGCACTACGCCTATCCTCATTCTGTCCTGCTGACTCCTCAAACTGCCCCCTACCTCTACCATGACGTCTAGGCGGCATCTACGAAAACACTCAACAAGATCAAGCAAAACAGAACAGATACAGCATAGATAGCACATAACACAAAAAATATGCAGCACATAATCACATAAGTCAAGCACATGCAACACACGACACTGTGCCTAGACTCAAGTGTGATAAAAAAAATTGAGCATATCCCAGCTTAAGCTCTGATACCAAAAAATGTCAGGCCTCGTACAACCTCAGCTTCTTCCTCTTTGCTAACACGAGTACGACTGCGAGCACTACGCCTATCCTCATTCTGTCCTGCTGACTCCTCAAACTGCCCCCTACCTCTACCATGACGTCTAGGCGGCATCTACGAAAACACTCAACAAGATCAAGCAAAACAGAACAGATACAGCATAGATAGCACATAACACAAAAATATGCAGCACATAATCACATAAGTCAAGCACATGCAACACACGACACTGTGCCTAGACTCAAGTGTGATAAAAAAATTGAGCATATCCCAGCTTAAGCTCTGATACCAAAAATGTCAGGCCTCGTGCTCTAAACAAAGTAAAAACACACAAACACATGCGGAAGCTATCAAAAAGCGTGTAAAATTTTTGCTTTTGGCCTGATGGTTTAAACAATATAATTTAAAATACCGCAATACTCAAAATATATCCCCGTTTATAAAAACAACCAACAGTATAGCATAACAACAGCAACAACAACATTTATCAGACTCCAACAATAATACAACACAAAATAACAGGGCATCCCCTGGCTAACTGTACTGATACATATAAATATGCTATACGCTACTGGGATACTCTAACCACCTCCTGGGGCGCCACCAGCTGGGTTAAAACCACGACCAGCTGTAAAACCTTGATTCCCTGAAAACAACACAAACAGAGAAAACAACCAAGCCCCAGAGGGACATGGGGTCAAACCCCAGTACGGAGAGCAAATGAAATATCTAAAAGAAATGCAAAAGATAAAATGCAGATGCTATGCATGAGACACCGGATAACAGCTGAAGGCTACAACCAACAAGGGAGCCAAGGAACTCAAACATAGCTCCACGAGATCAGCAACGAATCAGTGGCCACGGGGTGTGTTCAAAGTGTGGTAATGAGCCACTCGCCTTGACACTACACCCAAATACCAGATGCAACAAACAACTCAACCTGCCGTTGCCTCGCCCATGAACTGTGGTAGTTAACCACTCGGCGCATGGTGGCTAACAAATCCCAGTAGGGAGATGAGAGTGCGGTATTGCCGCTCGCCCTCGCATCCTGGTAAGAAACAACAGCAATACAACGGAATACAAAGCGATAGCTGCAACAGCAATATGAATGCAATATGGGAAATGCGTGTATGCATAAACATAGCAGCTAAAATCAACAGCAATCACATATGCACACAGCAACATCCACGGCAATGCACAACAGCCATCTAGCATTCAATCTCACGCCAATTCCCAGCTACATCAAGCTCAGATCCGTACCTTATACTTTCTGTGCAACAATTATCACAAAGGGATCTCGAGAAATCTGATTAAAAACCTGCTAAACAACGAAGCATAATTCTCAGGGATGCTATCAAAGGCTCACGGCTGGGAGCCACGCTCAACCAACAACAATTCAACCCATACAACTAAACAGGAAGCTTAAACAAAGGCTAATACTAAGATCTCTCGCATGCAATTACACGCTACGACTGGTTTTCACCACCAACCAGCTGCTAGCTCACAAAACCAGATTTTACCTCCAAAACTCAAAAATACGAAAACTTCCAGAATTACTCTAATGTGATATCTGACCCGAAAATGCAAAACAAACTTACAAATAGAGATCTGAACCACCAGAAATCTCTAAAAACCGATTAATTCCAACCAAATTAATCTTATACAATTCCAGGTCTCACAGCGAGAGTGGTAGCGTTGGACTCCTCTTGCTGAGACACTTCGTTTGGATTTGTTTTCGAACGTTTGCTTGAAGCTGGTGAGGTGTACGAAGACATCTCCCTTGTGTAGTCTGTTAGCATAAGCGTCGGATTTCGCTCATAGCTTGTTGGGGTAAGTAAAGTTCCTGCCTTTGAGCTCTGTTTAGAGCTTTCTGTTGAGTTAGAAAGGTAGGGTAGCGCTGGTGGAGTTCGTAACTCCCAGCTGCCGTGTTCTATGCTACGGTCCCTGAGGAATTGTATGTTACCATTGAGAAGGTGGTAGATCTATGGCAACCTTCTTGTAGTAATTGTTGCACAGAGAATTGAGGTATGGATGTGAGCTTTTTTACAGCTTAGGATTGAGCATGGATTATGTGCTTTGCTATGTATGCTCTGTGCTGTTATCGTTTGTGCATTGTATTGATATCAGCTGTTGCATTTGTATACATGCATTATCCTGTTGAGATCTGTTTTGCTAGATGTGCCTGTTCTGTTGATTGAAGAATACCAGGATGCTATGTTCGAGGACGAGCGGGTAGTTCCCGTATACCTCGGAGGCTGAGCGGGTAACTCCCGTACCTTTACTCCCTGCTGGGTTTGTTAGCCGCTATGAGCGGAGTGGGTAGCTCCCACATCTCATGAGTGGGCAACAGCAGGTGGAGCTGTCTGTTTAGCTTCTGGTATGGTGTACTGGAGATGAGTGGGTAGCTCCCATGTGCTCAGTATACCCGTGGCCACTGATTATCGTTCCTTTTATAAGATTTTGCTGTGGAGCTGTTGTTGCGATCCTTTGGCTCCCTGCTTTCGGTTGTAGCCTTGATCCCTTGCATAGCATTTGCATATTTAAATGTTGCTTTCCTTATGCTGTTTATGCTGCTCTCCTTACTGGGGTTTGACCCCGATGTACATCTAGGGCTTGTGTATTGTTGCCTGTATGTGTTTTTAGGTTTCCCAGGTTTCTCTGCTGGTCGTGGCTTTGACCCAGCTGGAGGTGCTCCAGGAGGTGGATAGAGTGTCCCAGTTAGCGTATAGTATATATGTACTAGTACTGTCAACCGAGGAATGCCCTATGCTTGTGGGATTGTGTTATCCGTTGTAGTACTGGTATTTGTATTTGTTTAAATGTTGTACTGTTGTACTGAGTGTTTGTAAAATACTAGGATTACTTTGAGTATTGTGTATTTTAAATTATATGTTTTAAACCGTCAGGCCTAAAGCGAAAATTTTAAACCACTTTTTGTATGGTTCCGCTATTGTTTTGCGTGGTTTAACTCTGAGTAGAGCACGAGGCCTGACATTTTTGGTATCAGAGCTTAAGCTGGGATAAGCTTGATTTCTGTTGATCACAATTGAGTCTAGGCACAGTGTTGTGTGTTGCATGTGCTTGATTATGTGATCTATTTGCTGCATTTAATTGTGCTGTATCTATTCTGTTGTGATCTTACCCTCTTAATGTTTCTTAGATGCCGCCTAGACGTAGGGGTAGAGGTAGAGGGCAGATTCCGGAAGAGTCTGAAGGTCAGACAGAAGATGATCAGCGTAGTTTTCCCCGCCGTGGACCCGATAGGTAGGCCGAGGATGAGGTTGACGAGTTGGCTGCTCGTGTGAACGGCATGGAGCTCGTTATGGCGAGGTTTCAGCGTATGAATCTTCAGGTTTTCAATGGGGATGAGTCTAGTGCTGATGCAGATTCGTGGTTGCAGCATGTCACGGGTTTGTTTTACCGTGTGCAGTATGATGATGAACTCAAGTTGAGTCTGGCTACTTTCCAGTTGAGGAAAGGTGCGGAGCGTTGGTGGAGAGGCGCTTCGAGGACTTTGGAAGAGACTGGAGTAGGGATTACTTGGGACAGTTTTTGCTTTGCTTTTCGTCAAGAGTATGTCCCAGAGTCCTACGTGAACGCCCGTGAGTGTGAGTTCGATAATTTGGAGCAGGGCAGTATGTCTGCTAGAGAGTATGCCCGCAGGTTTTCTTCCCTTCTTGCGTACGTGCCGCATGTTTCTGGTCGGGAGAGAGCGAAGAGAACTAGGTTTCTTGAGGGGTTGAACGAGGATTTGTATTCCTTGGTTTTGGCTAGCTCGCCGAAGAGCTATGCAGAGGCGGTGGACAGTGCGATCGACATCGAGGAAGGTTTGAGGAACCTTCGGTCTCGTGGTAGGCCGCAGGTGGCGCAGAGTAGTCGTCCAGTGGTTCAGGGGGCGCAACCTTCCCAGTCTGTGCAGTCTTCTCAGCCACCCCAACAGTAGAAACAAGTAGCCCAACAGTTTGGACATCAGAGGTTTAGGCCTCGTGGTAAGCAGTTTAAGAAGAAGTCTGGTTCTAGTTCTTCTGGTTCTGGTAGTTCCAGCAGTGGCGGTACCAAGGTTGAGTATTGTGGCCAGTGTGGTGGAAGGCACCCTACAGCGCAGAGTGTAGGTGTGCAGGGTTCTTATAATGTCTGTGGTCAGTACGGACACTTTGCCAGAGTGTGTCCTTTGTCTGGATCGCAGCTTACCGCAGTTCCACCGCAGGGTCGAGATGGATCGTCTAGAGGTCGGGGGGAGCCTCAGTTTAGGCCGTTTCAGCAGCCTGGTACTTCGCGGTTTGGACAGTCTTCCCACCCTCAGTTTTCTTGACCTCAGTTTGCCCATGTGAACGCCATGACTAGGGAGCAAGCGGAAGGCACATCGGGCGGAGGGATTATCTCAGGTACTTGCTTTATCTTTGATTTTACTGCACGTGTTTTGTTTGATACAGGAGCGTCGTTCTTTTGTTTCTGATGCATTTGTGGTTGAGCATTGTTTGCATACCACTCCTTTGTGTGATGTTGTATCTGTTGCGACTCCTGCACCGCTGTGCGAGCCTGTTCTCCCAGGATATTTTGATGAATGGTGTTCTTAGGTTTGGCGAGAGTGTGTTGTTAGCCAACCTGATCAGGATAGTGATGTGGGATTTTGACTGTATAGTGGGAATGGACGTGTTGTCTAGCTACAGGGCTACCGTGGATTGTTTCCATGGCTTGTGCGATTTAGGCCCCAGTCTGGCGACAAATGGAATTTCTATGGCCAAGATTCCCAGTTGAAGATTCCTTTAGTCTCTGCGATGGAGATGTTTAGCCTATTGTCGCTTGAGAATGCTGGTTTCATGATCTATGCCTTGGACGCGTCTTCTTCTTCAAGCGTAGAGCTTAGTAGAGTCCCTGTGGTTCGACATTTCCTGGATGTGTTTCCGAAGGAGATTCCTGGTTTTCCTCCTAGGCGGGAGATAGACTTCAGCATTGAGTTGGTTTCTGGTACAGCTCTGATTTCACGTGCTCCGTATCGTTTAGCGCCTGCTGAGTTGAGGGAGCTTAAGGAGCATCTTAGCGATTTGCTGGAGAAGGGATTCATTAGGCCTAGCATGTCCCCATGGGGAGCGCCTATTTTGTTTGTCAAGAAGAAGGACGGGTCGATGAGGATCTGCATCGACTTTAGATAGTTGAACAAGGCGACAGTGAAGAACAAGTACCCTTTTCCTAGGATCGATGATCTTTTTGACCAGTTGCAAGGGTCTGCCGTGTTTTCGAAGATTTATCTGCGTTCGGGGTATCATCAGTTGCGCATCTGTGAGCAGGATGTTGAGAAGACTGCGTTTCGTACGAGGTATGGGCATTATGAGTTTCTAGTTATGCCTTTTGGTTTGACGAATGCTCCCACAGTTTTCATGGATTTGATGAATAGAGTCTTTAGAGAGTTCATCGATCAGTTTGTGATTGTGTTTATCGATGACATTTTGGTGTACTCTAAGACTCCGTTGCAGCATAAAGAGCATTTGATGCTAGTTCTTCAGAAGCTTCGAGACTCGCAGCTGTATGCCAAGTTTTCCAAGTGCGAGTTTTGGTTGGACCGAGTTGTGTTTCTGGGTCATGTGATTTCTGTTGATGTTATTTCTGTGGATCCCTGTAAGGTTGAGGCTTTTCTTAACTGGGAGCGTCCCAAGAGCGTTGCTGAGATTCATAGTTTCTTGGGTTTGGCTGGCTATTATCGGCGGTTTATAGAGGGATTCTCTAGTATAGCAAAGCCAATGACGCAGTTGACTCAGAAAGACAAGAACTTTGTTTGGATTGAGCAATGTGAGAGTAGTTTTCTGTTGCTCAAAGAGAAGCTAACTTCTGCACCTGTGTTAGATCTGCCGTGTGGTTCAGGTGGTTTTGTTGTTTGTGCAGATGCTTCCTTGAATGGATTGGGTTGTGTGTTGATGCAGAATGGTCGAGTCATTGCATATGCCTCTCGGTAGTTGAAGCCGCATGAGACTCGTTACCCAATCATGATTTGGAGTTAGCAGCAGAAGCAAGAACTTTGTTTGGATTGAGCAATGTGAGAGTAGTTTTCTGTTGCTCAAAGAGAAGCTAACTTCTGCACCTGTGTTAGATCTGCCGTGTGGTTCAGGTGGTTTTGTTGTTTGTGCAGATGCTTCCTTGAATGGATTGGGTTGTGTGTTGATGCAGAATGGTCGAGTCATTGCATATGCCTCTCGGTAGTTGAAGCCGCATGAGACTCGTTACCCAATCATGATTTGGAGTTAGCAGCAGTGGTTTTTCCTTTGAAGATTTGGCGCCACTACCTGTATGGTGAGCAGTTTGTGGTGTACTCCGACCACAAGAGTCTTCAGTATCTGTTTTCTCAGTCAGATTTGAATATGAGACAGCGTAGATGGATGGAGCTTCTAAAGGATTTTGATTGTGATTCTAAACTCTGCAACAATCCACCAGGTCTTATCCTTTCGGCCTTGACCTGCTGACAATTCAAACATCGAGCAACAAACCTAGAAATGTCACTCTTCATGCCTTCCCACCAATAGTGAGACTTCAGGGCATGGTACATCTTCCTCTCGCCCGGATGTACACTATATCTATTGCAATGGGCTTCATTCAGAATAGTCTCCTTCAAGTCAATCAGGTTCGGAACCACCAATCTTCCTCGAAACCTCAAACATTCATCAGAAGCAATAGCAAAATCTTCAGACTGACCACTCTGGTCTTTAATCTTCAATTCACGAATGTGCGGATCAGTCCTCTGTGCCTCTCTAATATCAATCACAATCTGCGGTTCTAACTGAATAGAAGAGACTACGAAAAACTGATCACTCGACTGGAAACGACAATAAGAAGTCCCCAACTGCTCGTAGATTCTCGAGATACTCAAAGACGCTAACATCGCAGGCTGGGCTTTCCTACTCAAAGCATCGGCTACTAAGTTCATCCGCCCAGGCTGATACTGAAACTCGCAATCAAAGTCCTTGAGCAACTCCATCCAACGACGCTGTCTCATATTCAGATCCGACTGAGTGAAGATATACTTCAAACTCTTGTGGTCGGTGTACACCACAAACCCCCTCACCATACAGATAGTGACGCCATATCTTCAAAGCAAACACAATTGCAGCCAATTCCAAATCATGAACGGGGTATCTCGTCTCATGAGGCTTCAACTGTCGAGACGCATACGCAATCACACACCCGTTCTGCATCAGAACACATCCCAATCCGCTCAATGAAGCATCGGAGCACACAACAATCCCCCAGATCCAGACGGTAGAGCCAACACAGGAGCAGTAGTCAACTTCTCCTTCAGCGTCTAAAAACTATACTCGCACTCGTCAGTGCAAACAAATATTCTATCTTTCTGAGTCAACTGATTCATTGGCCTTGCTATCAAAGAGAACTTCTCGATGAAACGCCTATAATAGCCAGCCAAACCCAAGAAACTACGGATCTCAGACACATTCCTAGGTCGCTCCCAGTTAAGAACTGCTTCGACCTTGCTTGGATCCACTGAAATACCTTGTGCTGAGATGACATGACCCAAATAGATTATCTTGTCTAGCCAGAATTCACACTTGCTGAACTTGGCATACAACTGCGAGTCTCTCAACTTCTGCAACACCAATCTCAAATGCTCCTTATGCTCTCTGAAACTCCTCGAATACACCAAGATGTCATCTATGAAGACGATCACAAATCGATCGATATTCTCACTGAAGATGCGATTCATCAAGTCCATGAAAACATCAGGGGCATTCGTCAACCCAAACGGCATCACAAGAAACTCATAATGCTCGTATCTTTTTCGGAAAGCTATCTTCGCTACATCAGCGTCTCTAATCCACAACTGGTGATAGCCAGAGTGCAAATCAATCTTTGAGTACACGGCCGATCCTTGCAACTGATCGAACAAGTCATCAATCCTCGGAAAAGGATATTTTTTCTTCACCTTCTCTTTGTTCAACTGCCGAAAATCAATGCACATCCTCATAGACCCATCTTTCTTTCTCACAAACAGAATCGGAGCTCCCCAAGGTGACATACTCGGTCGAATGAAGCCTTTATCCAGAAGATCTCTTAACTGATCCTTGAGTTCCTTCACCTCTACTGGCGCCAATCGATACGGAGCTCTAGAAATCGGGGCTGTTTCAGGCACCAACTCAATGCTAAAATCTATCTCCCGTCTCGGAGGGAATCCAGGAATCTCCTCTACAAAGACGTCAGGAAACTCTCGGACAATCGGAATGTCATTCAACTCCAAACGCGACTCTTGGGAAACATCAAGGGCATAGATCATAAACCCTACGTTACGTAGCGACAAGATGCTAAACACCTCCATGACAGACACTAGTGGAATCTTCGATCTCGAATCCACATCATAGAAATCCCACGTCTCACCCGACTCGGGGCAAAATCTCACCACACCATGGAAACAGTCAACTCTAGCCTTATAACTGGATAACACATCCATCCCCAAGATACAATCGAAATCTCTCATCTCCAGACAAATAAAATTTCCACCACAACATTCTGGTCGAACCGGATCACACAATCCACAACAACCTCACGGGACATCATCCACACACCAGCAGGAGTAGAAAAAGATACAACATCACACAGTGGGGTAACTCCCAACCCACACTCATACACAAACCAAGCAGAAACAAAGGAGTGTGATGCTCCTGTATCAAATAAAACTCTCACAAGAAATAAAAAGATGAGAATGTACCTGCGATAACTCCCGCAGGTATCTCATCGGCTTGCTCCCTCGACAAAGCATTAACCTAGGCCTGCTGACAAAGCATTCACCTAGGCCTGTTGTGGCGCTTGAAAATGAGGTCTAGAAGATCCTCCAAACCTAGAAGCTTCCCGAGGTTGAAATCCAAATCGTTGTATCGGGGCAGGAGGTTGCGGCCTCTGAGAAGAACCACCAGTCGAACCTTGCTGCGAAGGAACAGAGGGCTGTCCCCTCAACAAAGGACACACTCTAAGAAAGTGTCCAGGCTGCCCACAGTTATGGCAAGTCCCTGAACTCCACGGCACTGCGAGGTCATATGCTGACCTCCACATAGAGTGTCAGGCCCCGTGATAATCAACAAGGATTAACGGCACTATTAAGCACATAATAGCGTAAGCATAAAATAGGGCTTAAAAATTTTTCGAAATACATGGGCCTGAAATAAAAATCGTCATTCAAAATAATACATACTCAAAATAGGATTTACTCAAAATCCACACAACAGACAGGTAATCAAATAAATCCCAATACAGATCCCCAATATACATAGAAACTCAGGACATCCCCTGGTTCAATACATAATATAAATACACTGGACTCAACCAAACGAGGATCTACTAGCTGCGGCTCCACTCTGCCCAGCGAGATTACCTGTAGCTCCTGCAATAGGCAACACAAATCCAAAAACACAAAAGCAGGAAAAGAAATACGAGGTCAAACCTCAGTACGAAGAGCACTAAGATAACAGCAACTCATAAACATGCAGTATATCAAAACATGAATGCATGAGGGCTATCAAAGAATCGGTCAATCTAGGTCAACGAGTCAGCTGGCAAATCAAAGGCGAGCCTCTATACCACGCACAGCCAATCAGCCGGTGAAAATCATCGGTCCGTGATCTTTAGGGCTGGCCACTCAATTATCCATCACAGCTCGGTGGTATCCCGACACGACCAATCAGTCGGTCACCACTCCGATGAAAGCGTTGGACCTTTCAGGCACGACACATCTGTCTGCCGATCACAACGTGGCTCTTTCTCCGGTTCTCAATCAATCATCAGGCTCAATATGTATGCATGAATGCCATGAAATTCAAATCTGATTTCAACATGCATAATTTACGTAAACAGAACATATAAATTCAGGTATGAGCCACAACTGTTCACGTAAAGCACAATAATCACACAAACAGATTCCACAGAGTATCATTCATGCTTCAAGACACTACACGCTTAAGCTAAAGCTGTAATCAGAAGCTCAATTCGTACCTCCGATCTCAGTTTCTACCTCAACAGATCTCACCAGGGCACGAAAAACTCAACCTTATCCAATCTACTCCTTCGCTGGTCTCGGGAACACAGCAGGAAACTTCCTGGGAACTCAAATTTGTCAAGACATCTCATAACTTAGCTCAAATATGAACTTCTACACCTTACTGCCTACGGTCAGAACTCATATCTGGTTCTACCTATCAACGCTGCTTCTAACAACTAGAACTAAGCTCAAATCAGTAAGGAAACACTTACCCAGGAGCTCAAACGAGCTAAAGAATTCTTGGGTCAACTGTCGCAGAAATTCACGAACACAGGGATTCCTTCTTGCTCCTCCTACGCGTCGAATCAGGTCGCATAATTTGTAACAATCGAAAGAGCTAAGCAAAAAATGTTCAGCGCCACCCGTCTTGCTCCACACAACGGTGGAAATCGACGACAAATCGGAGAAATAGTGCTCGGTGAACAGTAAGGGTTTCGAGGGTATTGGGGAAGGAGATAGGAAATGTCGGGTTCAAAACTACGCTAAGTGTCAATCAGCACTTGTATTTAAATCCTCGAATTCAGCTTCTGTCATCAACTCAGATCCTAGCTTACACTACAGCAGGAATCCTCAAATCTGAATCCAGCGCTCACTCACAGCTGGCTCAGCTGTCACAAACAAGACTTCACTACACTCCACTACGCATAACAGTAAACGACGTCGCGCTAACTTATCAAAACGAAGTAGCAGAGCTTCAACAGCTGGAACAGATCTCTCTCTCTCGCTAGCAACATCTGAACAGATCTCTCTCTCGCTAGCAACATCTGAACAGCGCTAACAACAGTAGTCAACTCAGATGTGTTGACCAACACGTGGCAGCTTCTCAGATCCGTGCGCTAATGCTAAGAGATGTCTCTCGCTACTCTCATACCAGCGCTCGCTAGCTACGCACCACCGTTGACTAGCGTTGACATCTGAATCACTCCACTGCTGAGTACTCACATCTGAATGCTCACAAATTCCAGCGCAAAGACGCTGCTGGCTCATCTTCTTCCAGCGATGATCCTCAAGTCTGAATTACTACTGGAATCACATATTTAATCGAAAGACTCAACGAATCAACTCCAAATTCAACACAGATTTCTCCCGATAGAGCCTAGCGACTCAAAGCTGAACAACTCTTAACCAAAATCTGAAATTCGAAAATCAATAACTCTCGATTAATCAAAATTTTCGTATCTCAATCCTCACATTCTCCCCACCTTAAGAGATTTTGTCCTCGAAATCAAAGGGAAACACGGAGAAGGATTTCCAAAACATCAAAACTCACCAACACAACTCCACTGTCAAAGCTCCAATAGATGAGTCCATTCTTGTATCATCTTCTCCTCTACTTCCCAAGTAGCTTCTTCTTGGCCATGCACTAGACCATCACCAACGGAATTACCTTATTCCTCAACTGCTTCTCCTTTCTATCCATAATCTGAACTGGATATTCAACATAACTCAAGGCAGAATCTAGCTCAACTTCATCAATCCTCAACACATGGGACGGATCTGGCTCATATTTTCTCAACATTGACACATAAAAAACATCATGTATCGCTGCTAATTCATCAAGAAGCTGCAATCTATAAGCCAACTATCCAATCCTCTCAAAAATTTCAAATGGACCAACGAATCTAGGAGCTAACTTTCCTTAAATTTGAACCTCATAACACTCTTGAAAGGAGAAATCTTAAGGAATACTCGATCACCAACTTCAAATTTCAGAGGTCGGCGTCTTCTGTTACCATATCTAGTGAAGCGATCTTGCGCAACCTTCATTCTACTTCGAATTAACGAAACCTGATCTCTCATATGCTGCACAAACGGGGGTTGAAAGTTGTTTCTCACCAACTTCTTCCCAACAGATAGGAGATCTACACTTGCGACCATACAACGCTTCAAATGGAGCCATCCCGATAGTCACTTGGTAGCTGTTGATGTAAGAAAACTCCACCAGGGATAGCAAATCCTGCCATCCACCATCGAAATCCATCACAATTGCTCGCAGCATATCTTCTAAAGTCTGTATGGTTCTCTCAGATTGGCCATCTGTCTGGGGATGATAAGCAGTGCTCATCACCAACCTCGAACTCATAGCTGCTTGCAAGCTCTTCCAGAATCTAGATGTGAATCTTGGATCTCTGTCAGACACTATCGAAACAGACACTCCATGCAATCTAACCACATGGTCGATGTACAATCTCGCCATTTTCTTCATCGAACACCTCACCTCATTGGGAATGAAATGGGCTGACTTAGAGAGTCTATCAATCACCATCCAAATCGCATTGCATCCCCTAATCGATTGAGGCAAATGAGTCACAAAGTCCATGGCGATGTGCTCCCAATTCCACTGAGGCACTTCTAAACTCTGCAACAATCCACCAGGTCTCCTTCTTTTGACCTTGACCTGCTGGCAATTCAAACATCGAGCAACAAAACCATAAATGTCGCTCTTCATGCCTTCCCACCAGTAGTGAGACTTCAAAGCATGGTACATCTTTCTCTCACCCAGATGCACAATGTACCGACTACAATGCGCTTCATTCATTATAGCCTCTTTCAAATCAATCAAGTTAGTAACCACTAGCCTTCCTAGAAATCTCAAACACCCATCAGAAGCAACAGAGAAATCATCAGACTGACCATTCTGGGCCTTAATCTTCAACTCATTAACATGAAGGATCAGTCCTCTGTGCCTCCCTGATGTCACTCACGATCTGTGGTTCAATCTGAATGGAAGAAACCATGAAGTACTGATCACTCGGCTGAAATCGCCAACCAGAAGTAATCAACTGCTCATGGACTCTCGAGATACTCAAAGATGTTAGCATCACAGGCTGGGCTTTCCTACTCAAGGCATCGGCTACTAAGTTCATCCGCCCAGGCTGATACTGAATCTCACAATCAAAGTCCTTGAGCAACTCCATCCAACGACGCTGTCTCATATTCAGATCTGACTGAGTGAAGATATACTTCAAACTCTTATGGTCGGTGTACACCACAAATTCCTCACCATACAGGTAGTGAGGCCAGATCTTCAAGGCAAAGACAATAGCTGCCAATTATAAATCATGAACAGGGTACCTCGTCTCATGGGGCTTCAACTTTCGAGACGCATACGCAATCACGTACCCGTTCTGCATCAAGACACATCCTAAACCACTCAGAGATGCATCGGAGCAAACCACAAAACCTCCAGATCCAGATGGTAAAGCCAACACAGGAGCAGTAGTCAACCTCTCCTTAAGCGTTTGAAAACTCGACTCACACTCATCAGTCAAAACAAACTTCCTATCTTTATGAGTCAACTGCGTCATCGGCCTGTCTATTCGAAGAGAACTTCTCAATAAAACGCCTATAATAGCCAGCCAAACCCAAGAAACTATGGATCTCAGAAACATTCCTAGGTCGCTCCCAGTTAAAAACTGCTTCGAACTTACTAGGATCCACAGAAATACCTTGCACAGAAATCACATGACCCAAAAAGATTACTCTATCCAGCCAAAATTCACACTTGCTGAACTTGGCATACAACTGCGAGTCTCTCAACTTCTGCAACACCAATCTCAGGTGCTCCTTATCCTCTCTGAAACTCCTCGAATACACCAAGATGTCATCTATGAAGACAATCACGAATCGAACTATATAATCACTAAAGACGCGATTCATCAAATCCATGAAAACATCTGGGGCATTCGTCAACCCAAACGGCATCACAAGAAACTCATAATGCCCATATCTCGTCCGAAAAGCTGTCTTCGCTACATCAGCGTCTCTATTTTGCAACTGGTGATAGCCAGAGCGCAAGTCAATCTTCGAGTATACGGCCGATCCTTGCAACTGATTAAACAAATCATCAATCATCGGCAACGGATACTTATTCTTGATCGTTGCTTTATTAAACTGCCGGAAATCTACGCACATCCTCATAGACCCATCTTTCTTCTTCACAAACAAAATCAGAGCTCCCAAAGGCGACATGCTCGGTCTGATGAAGCCTTTCTCATGAAGATCTCTCAACTGCTCCTTGAGTTCTTTCAACTCAGCTGGAGCCAACCGATACGGAGCTATAGAAATCGGGGCTGTCCCTGGCACCAACTCTATACTGAAATCAATTTCTCTTCTCGGAAGGAATCCAGGAATCTCGTTGGGAAACACTTCTGGAAACTATTTGATAATCGGGATATCGTTCAACTCCAAACGCGACTCTAGGGAAACATCGAGCGCATAGATCATGAATCCAGCGTTATCCAGCGATAACAGACTAAACATCTCCATGGCAGAAACCAGTGGAATCTTCGAGCGCGAATCAGTACCATAGAAATCCCACTTCTCTCTCGACTCGGGGCGAAATCTCACCACACCATGGAAACAATAAACAGTAGCCTTATAGCTGGACAGCACATCCATTCCCAAGATACAATCAAAGTCTCTCATCTCCAAAGAGATCAAATTCGCCACTATCACATTCTGGTCAAACCGAATCACACAATCCACCACAATCTCACGAGACAACAACCACACAACAGCAGGAGTAGACACATATAAAACATCACACAGGGGGGTAACTCTCAACCCACACTCATGCACAAACCATGCAGAAACAATGGAGTGTGACGCTCCTGTATCAAATAAAACTCTCGCAGGAAAATCAAAGACAAATCATGTAACTGCGATCACGTTACTAGGTATCTCATCAGCCTGCTCCCTTGACAAAGCATTCACCTGAGCCTGCTGCGGTCCCAGAAACTGTGGTCTCGAAGGCCCTCTGATGGTCCCGGAAATAGGATCACTAAGCAAATAGGAGTTCAGAAGGGGGGGGGGGTTTGAATGAACTCCTTCGATTTTTCATTTCAAAGTTCTTTAAAAAGTTTGGATCTCAGTTTTAGCAAACTTCTCAGCCAACAAAATATGTGCGGAAATATGCCGATTGGTTTGTGAACAATGAACAATGCTCAACACAAAATAAAAGTGTAAGTAAGAGATTGAGTCAAGAGTTTGTTTCTGAAAGTTCGGATATCAATATCCTACGTCTCCCCTTCTTCCTCCTCGGAAGGTAGCACTAAAAGACTTTGATGTGAGTAGCCTTTCTACAAACACCCGATCCCGTAACCCGCAGCTACGAGAACTCCTAGCACTTTACAATACTTCACGCAGACTTCGCTGCTGATTTTTACAATGCCTTGAAAGTTTTACGAACTTCTTTGAATAGACAGTTCGTTTACAGACTCAATGAATATATCAATGAAAACACGAATCTAGAGACTGTAAATATCTTCTGGTATCAACAATGAACAACCAGAAGATTGACTCGAAAGTTTTTCTAATGAAGATCAAACTATAAGTTCTTCGAGTCTGAGCTTTTTGAAGATATCAACGAAGTGAAAGCTCTGTAGAGATTTTGGCAGCGTTACAGCAATAGATAATGACGTAACGTATGTTTCTTCAACGCCGCTGCTGATATTTATAGGCTTCGACTGCAACGGTCATATTAATTCTTCAAAATGAATCCCATCCCGTTTGAATTACTGCCAAAATCGTACATCGTAAATCCTGCTCCACTACAAGGTAAAATGCTCATTCACAGAGCCAATTTGTCTTCTTTCCATATTTGTGCAAGCATAGAAACGGCCTCTGTACACTGTACTATCGTACAAATCTTTTCCTTAAGAGTAAACGATCGTATTTGAATCATTTTGAGCTTGCGCCTGAAATAAGTTTGATAACCAGCACTTACATCCATCGTCGTTGTCAAGAACTTCGACTGGAAAAACGCTTGGAAGAATTCACCTGCTGATATGCATATGCGTTTTTCCATCTGCTGATTCCTTTAGCAAAAACGATGTCGTGTCAACTTATTCAAGTGACGCCGTTTTGCTATCTTCATAAAGCATCTGCTGGTTAACACCAAGTAGTGCATCTGCTGGTTTACATCAAGTAGTGCAACTGCTGGTTTGTCAAAAGGAACGCTTCTGCTGAATCAATCAAAACGCTGTCGTTCCAACTTAACCAAACGCTGTCGTATCGCAATCTCCAACAAATAGACTTAACCAACTGCTGAACTCTTCAAGAAAGTATCTGCTGATTACTTCATCTGCTGAAACGAAACAGTTCACTCCAACGACGTCGTACTAACTTATCAAAACGCTGTCGTTTACCAATCCTTAGCAAAACACGCTGAAACTCAAATCGGTATCTGCTGATCGCTCTTGATGACTCTATCTGCTGAACTACTCAAACCGTTCAACTGCTGATCGCATACCATCTGCTGAAAACTCATGAAAGCTCCAACTGCTGAAATGCCACTGTAGATAGATAAGACGATCTCCTGAAGAGTGCGACAACTGATTGTCCAATTGCAACTAGTCTTATTTTTGTTATCACCAAAACTTATAAAATATTGTTCTAACAATTTCCCCCTTTTTGGTGATGACAAAACTTCAGCAGCCGAGACAAAAGATATGCAAAAATAAATTGCACACTATCTGCTGGAAAACAAATTTTATTGACCAACAAAAATTGTACATAGGATGTGTACAAAGAATATCAGCAGAAAAAGATAATCTAATCTTTTCTTCTTCTCTTCAACGACCTTGCCTCTTTTATTCGTCTTTCTCTGTCTCGATCTGCTGCTTCTTGACTCATAGCTCTGTTGGCATCAGCATCTAATACTGTCTGAACAATTCATCGCTGAGCCATTTGAACTCTTTGCTCAAAAGTTGGAGTCACAGCACTGCCTTCTTTTTGAGTATTCGCAGGCTTTTGAAGTCCTCGGCTGCCACTTTCCCCCTTTTTGTCAGCACTGCCCCGATTAATATAATTTACAAGTTCGCTCAATTGGGCATAAAGAATGTTCTGATTCGCCTGTGACTGACTTTGAAATTCCAGGAGTTGGTGAGAAAGATCTTCTTTGGTTTCCTCAACATTCTTTTGAACATGATTCAAGCGCGAGGCTAATATGTCTACTTTGGCATTTACTTCTTGTACTTCCTTTCTAACATCCGCGAGTCCAGTAAAGATGGAAGCATTTTGAGCTAGGAAATTTTTGCGGAAATCATTAAAGCGCAAAGTTTGGACATCATCAATAGTGCGAGCTTCTTGGCGTGCTCCCTGAGATAAATTCTTGAAGATATCTGCTTGATCGCGCAGGGAGTCACACAAGCTCTGTTCAATTTTATGCAGCAGGGAAGAAATGCCACTTTGAGATTCATCGATCTGTCATCACAGAAGGACCGTTGAAAATCATGAAGCCTAATCTTGTTGTTGCCGTAACAAGTGGCAAGCCTCAGTTTCTTCCGAAAGCCAGACATGAGTACACCAATGAAGAAAAGAAAAAGGCTAATCTGGACAACGTGGCAAAAGATATATTGTTCAAGACACTGGACAAAGACAAAAATATGTTTAGCAAAGTCAAGAACTGCCCAACAGCAAAAGACATCTGGGAAAAGCTGACCCAGATTTGCGAGGGAAATGATGAGACCAAGGAAAACAAGCTGACCGTGGCGCAACAGTAATATGAATCCATCAAAATGAAAGATGGAGAGACAATGGC
>KQ999331.1:86163-105402 GCA_001598015.1 Dorcoceras hygrometricum | reverse complement strand
GTGATTTCGTAGTCACAATTGTTGTGGGCCCACGGCTAGCTGTATCCCTGAACCATTGAGGGTCACAAAAGTACTTGTTTCACGATTCTCGCATGGAAACTGAGCTCAATTTGTTGAGCATATGAGGAGGAAGGATGGAAGTGCGACTTCCTAAAAGTCAACAGGGGTCAAAGTGCATGTCCCGAAAGTTTGGGCTAGTTTGACTATCCCTGAAACTTGGAGGGGCTAAACTGCAATTTTGGACTAGGTGGTCTGAAAAATTGTTTTCGCATCATAATACTCAGTTTTGTAAACTGTGTAGATCGGTCTGATCTGATTGTCGATCGGGATTATGATGGAGCCACGACGATGTACTTGAACCGAATGTTCATATGGACCTGGGCCCGCCCCAGGCCCATTAGGCCGGTCCAAGCCCATCAAATGTCTATTAATACTTGACCTAGGGCTACATTCTCTACACAAAAACTCTCACAAAACCCTATACTATATCCGCCCCCCCCTCCTCTTCCTCCCTCTCGGCCGCCGCCCCTCACGCGCCGCCCGTCGTGTGCCGCCGCTTGTCGTGGTTGGACTTGTTCCGACCACCTCGACGAGGAGATTCCGTCCGTGAAAGATTCGTCACGTTTAGTGCAGAATGACGAAGGAGATGTGATTCCAGTCGTGGACCGGATTGGGAGAACGACAACCGCCAACCATTGAAGTGCCAATTTCCTCGTGAAAATGGCCGGAGCCAGGCGCCTAGACGCCAGCAAGGTACCAAATCTAAACACCCTATGGATGTTTATTGTTGATTTATGTTATGTATTGACCGTTTCCGGTGCAAATTTTAAATCTTCCACTGCGCCCCGGGAACGGGATCCGGATCCGCCGCTGCGCCAACACTCAGATCCCACCTTACACTGCAGCAGGAATCCTCACATCTGAATCCAGCGCTCACTCGCAGCTGGCTCAGCTGTCACAAACCAGAATTCGCTACACTCCACTACGAATAACAGCAAACGACGTCGTGCTAACTAATCAAAACTACGTAGCAGAGCTTCAACAGCTGGAACAGATCTCTCTCTCTCTAGCAACATCTGATCAGATCTCTCTCTCGCTAGCAACATATGAACAGGGCTAACAATAGCAGTCAACTCAGATGTGTTGACCAACACGTGGCAGCTTCTCACATCCGTGCGCTAACGCTAACAGATGTCTCTCGCTACTCTCATACCAGCGCTCGCTAGATACGCACCACCGTTGACTAGCGTTGACATCTGAATCACGCCTGCTGAGTACTCACAAATTCCCGCGCAAAGATGCTGCTGGCTCATCTTCTTCCAGCGATGATCCTCAAGTCTGAATTATTAGTGGAACCACATATCTTATCGAAAGACTCAATGAATCAACTCCAAATTCAACAAATATTCACGCCTGCTGAGTACTCACAAATTCCCGCGCAAAGATGCTGCTGGCTCATCTTCTTCCAGCGATGATCCTCAAGTCTGAATTATTAGTGGAACCACATATCTTATCGAAAGACTCAATGAATCAACTCCAAATTCAACAAATATTTCTCCCGATAGCGCCTAGTGACTCAAAGATGAACAACTCTAAACCAAAATCTGAAATTCGAAAATCAATAACTCTCGATTAATCAAAATTTTTGAATCTCAATCCTCACACTGATCGCACCGCACTCCACCAGAACCACTGCCACCAGAGCTCACAGAACCAGAGGAAACTCGAATTCGTATTTCTCTTGAACTTCTTCACACGAGGTCTGAACCTATGACGGTTAGATTGCTGCGATGTATGCATTGAGTCTGTATGCATCCCTTCTGGCGCAGGAAAAGAACCTCGTCCAACTGTCATCAGAACCTGCGTCGGTGCATCCATCAAACTCTCCTCTATATCAACCACTCGATCCATAGCCTCAGTGTCAGGCCTCGTGCACTCATCAGAGTAAAACCACGCAAATTAGCAGAATCATAGCAAAAAGTGGCTTAAAATTTTCGCTTAGGCCTGACGGATTAAAAACAGATAATTTAAAATACACGATATGTGAGACCTGAATCTGTTAAGTAAGATTAATTGTGGAAATTAATCGGTTGATTTGAGGTTTGTGGTTTAGACTCTCTGTTGGTGTTTAAGTGGCATTTTTGGGTCGATTTCATTCCTTAGAACGATTCTGGTGATTTTCGTATTTTTTAATTTGGGTGCCTGCTGGTGACAGCTTTGATGACGTCATGCTTTATGTTGGCATCGAAGTCGCTGACGTAAGCTTTGCTGCTGGTAGCTTAGCGCGCATTGTTCTTTGTTTTGGTAGCTGGCGACAGAAGCGCTTACGTGGATTTTAGCAGGAGAGCGCTATAGGATTTCGAAACGGTGACGTTTTGGAAAGCAACGGTTGATTTATATCTGTCAGCAGATAGTTCCTGTAGCAGGTATAAGACATCGTCGTTTGGGTTAGTAGAGGCGGTGTGGTTTTGAGGACCAGTCGATGGTTTATGTTACCTGCTGATAACAGATATGTCGACGTAAGCATTACTATTGAGCGTTGTGTGGATGACGTAGACTTTACTGTCGTCAGTCGATGGGTGTTATTGCGTTTTTTGTATGCCTGTTGGTTGTCAACAAGGGTCAACCTTCCTGTAGCGCGAAGAGGATGCGACGTCGTTTGAGTTAGTTGCAACGCCGCGTATTGATGTTTCTGCTGGTAGCAGCAGGGGGTAGTGTTTTATGTTGTTTTTGTCTTGCGAGTGGATGTCCAGCTGCTGGCAGTAGGAACAGTGGATTTTAGGCGACGTCGTTTGAGTCGCTGCGACGCCGTTTTGGCTTAGCGTTAGAAGCCCTTTTGTTATTGTTGCTGCTGGCAGTCGAGGGTCGTTAATTGTGGAGAATACGTCGACTGTTGCTCCTGCTAGTTTTGTCGGTGGAAATGCGCTCTTGTTGGTAGTAGCAGTTAAGAGTTTTATAAATAGCAAGACTTGGTCTTCGTTGTGGATTATTAGTTCCCATACTTAGATATATTTCCCCGATTGTCGACCCCTGTTTCTCAAACCCTCGTTACTATTCACCATGAGCTATTCCGGTGGATTCCCGTCTTTTTCGGTGGTTGTTTTGCTCGTGTGAAGTAGCTTTGGACTCCTCTCGAGAAGCTCTACCATTCTACACCAGTTTTAGAAGTTGTAATTGGCTAGTCGAGGAACGCGAAGTTGCTGCCGTTCGAGTGTTGCGTCGACCGGGTAGAACTACGTTCTGGTTTTTCGTGAGACCTTGTTCCTAGCCATAGTTTTAAGCTTCTCGTTTAACTGTTGAGGTATATTGGGCAGCTGGTTGAGTGTGACTCCCGGCCGTGAGCTTGTTTAGCATCCCGTTAGATTTATGTTGTGTATGCCGTGTGTTTATCAGGCTTTTACCAGAGTCTTCGGGATTCCTTGTGGTAACCAGCGTGTGCTAATTATAGCTCAGAAGAATTAAGGTACGGATCTGAGCTTGATGTAGCTTGGAATTGGCATGAGATATTATGCGTGGCTGCTGGGATATTTCGGTGAACCTATCTGTGTATTGTTTGCTGAGCATTGGTGTTTATGCTAGCTGTTTGTATGTGAGTTGCATACACGCATTTGTTCATACATATTTCAGGATCGTTAGCCACCATGCGCCGAGTGGTTAACTACCACTGTTCATGGGCGAGGCAACAGCAGGTTGAGTTGTTTGATGCATCTGGTATTTGGGTGTAGTGTCATGGCGAGTGGCTCATTACCACACTGTGAACACACCCCGTGGCCACTATTCGTTGTTGATGATTCTTGGAGCTATGTTTGAGTTCTTTAGCTCCCTTGAGGGTCGAGATTTCCGTTGATATCCGGTGTATCATGCATAGCATCTGCATTTATCTTATGCATTTCTTTAGCTGTTTCTTTTGCTCTCCGTACTGGGGTTTGACCCCATGTCCCTCTGGGGCTTGGTTTGTTTCCTTGTTTGTGTTGTTTTTAGGAAACCCAGGTTTTACAGCTGGTCGTGGTTTTAACCCAGCTGGTGGTGCCCCGGGAGGTGGTTAGCGTGTCCCAGTTGCGTATAGCATATTTATATATATGCTCCATAAAGTCATTCATCTTTTTGATCGGGCTCAGTATGACGATGAACTCCGGTTGAGGTTAGTGACCTTGTTGCTGAGGAAGGCCGCAGAGCGTTGGTGGCGAGGTGCGTCTAGTACCTTAGCGGAGACTGGAGTTGGTATCACTTGGCACACTTTCTGTGAGACCTTCAGGCAGGAGTATATCCCCGATTCGTATGTGGCTGCCGTGAGCGGGAGTTTGAGTTTTTGGAGCAGGGCTCGATGACTGTGCGCGAGTATGCTCGCAAGTTTTCTGCGTTGTTGGCTTATGTTGCGCATGTTGCTGGCCGGGAGAGGGCCAAGAGTACCAGATTCGTGGAAGGCTTGAATGAAGAATTTTACCAGAGTGTTTTGACGAGCAAGCCCAAGTCGTATGCTGAGGCCGTTGATACTGCTATCCACATTGAGGAGGGCATGAGGAGCCGTCGTACGCGCAGAGCGCATGTAGCGCAGGCAGTTCGAGTAGCAGCGGTTCTCGGACTGAGTTTTGTGGCTTTTGTGGTGGGAAGCATTCTTCCACGCAGTGTGTAGGTGTGAAGGGCTCCTGCAAACTTTGTGGTCAGTACTGGCATTTTGCGAGAGTGTGTCTGTCAGCTGGATCACAGCTGACCGCGACCCAGCCTCAGGGTCGTGGGGGTTAGTCTAGGGGTCGTTCTCAGCAGTTTCAGCAGTTTCAGCATCCCCACGTGGGTGAGACTCCTTTTAGGCCATTTCAGCAGCCTGGCCCATCGCGTTTTGGGAAGTCGTCTCAGCCTTTCTTCCCAGGACCCCAGCATGCTCAGGTTAACGCCATGACGAGGGAGCAGGCGGAGGAGACACCGAGCCGGGTGATTGGAGGTACATGTCTTGTCTTTGACTTTCCTGGCCATTTCAGCAGCCTGGCCCATCGCGTTTTGGGAAGTCGTCTCAGCCTTTCTTCCCAGGACCCCAGCATGCTCAGGTTAACGCCATGACGAGGGAGCAGGCGGAGGAGACACCGAGCCGGGTGATTGGAGGTACATGTCTTGTCTTTGACTTTCCTGCTCGTGTGTTGTTTGACACCGGTGCATCGCATTTGTTTATTTCTGATTCGTTTGTTGCTGAGCATGGTCTGTGTACCGTCCCTTTACGTGATGCTGTTTCTGTTTCTACCCTCGGTGGTATGAGCCTGTTATCCCAGGAGGTTTTGTTGAATGGTGTGTTGCGGTTTGGTGAGCATGTCTTGTTAGCGAATTTGATCCGTTTGATGCTTTGGGATTTCGATTGCATAGTTGGGATGGATGTGCTATCCAACTATAGGGCCTCCGTGGACTGCTTCCATGGGATTGTGCGCTTTAGGCCTTTGTCTGGCGAGAAGTGGGACTTCTACGGCCAGGATTCTCGATCGAAGATTCCGTTGGTTTCCGCGATGGAGATGTTTAGCTTGTTGTCTTTGGGAAATGCTGGCTTTATGATCTACGCTTTGGATGTGTCTTCTTCTTCCAGTGTTCAGCTAAGTGACGTTTCCGTGGTGCGACACTTCCCCGACGTGTTTCCGGCGGAGATTCTTGGTTTTCCTCCGAGGCGGGAGATAGACTTCAGCATAGAGTTGGTTCCTGGCAAGCTCCGATTTTTCGTGCCCCGTATCGTCTGACGCCTGCGGAGTTGAGAGAACTCAAGGAGCAGTTAGATGATTTGCTGGAGAAAGGTTTTTTCGCCCTAGTATGTCACCGTGGGGAGCGCCCATTTTGTTTGTGAAGAAGAAGGATGGCTCAATGCGGATGTGCATTGATTTTCTCCAGTTGAATAAAGCCACTGTTAAGAATAAGTACCCGTTGCCGAGAATCGATGATCTGTTTGATCAGTTGTAGGGTTCTGTGGTGTATTCTAAGATTGATCTTCGTTCCGGGTACCATCAGCTCAGAGTAAGGGAACAAGATGTCGCGAAGACTGCGTTTCATACGAGGTACGGACATTTTGAGTTTTTAGTGATGCCGTTTGGGTTGACAAACGCGCCTGCAGTCTTTATGGATCTAATGAATCGGGTTTTTAGAGAGTTCATAGATCAATTTGTGATTGTTTTTATTGACAACATCTTGGTTTACTCGAAGACTCCGAGGGAACACTAGGAGCACTTGGAAATGGTTCTTCAGAGGTTGAGAGAGCAGCAGTTGTATGCGAAGTTTTTCAAGTGCGAGTTTTGGTTGGATCGCGTTGTATTTCTGGGTCATGTTATTTCGGCAAATGGCATTTCTGTGGATCCCAGTAAAGTGGATGTTGTTCTGAACTGGGAGCGACCGAGAAATGTGTCTGAGATTCGTAGTTTCTTAGGTCTGGCTGGATACTATCGTCGCTTCATTGAGGGATTTTCTAGTATAGCGAAGCCGATGACCCAATTGACCCAGAAATATAGGCGGTTTGTTTGGACTGAGCAGTGTGAGAATGCGTTTCAACTGCTCAAGGAAAAGTTGACTACTGCGCCTGTGTTGGCTCTGCCGTACGGTTCAGGTGGATTTGTGGTTTGTTCTGACGCTTCGCTTAATTGATTGGGTTGTGTATTGATGCAGAATGGCCGAGTCATTGCGTATGCCTCGCGGCAGTTGAAACCCCACGAGACTCGTTACCCAGTTCATGATTTGGAGTTAGCAGGGGTGGTCTTTGCGTTAAAGATCTGGCGTCATTACCTGTATGGCGAGCTGTTTGTGGTGTACTCCGACCACAAGAGTTTGCAGTACTTGTTTTCACAGCCTGACTTGAACATGCGTCATCGCAGGTGGATGGAGTTTCTCAAAGATTTTGATTGCGAGATCAAATCTCAGCCTGGGAAGTCGAACGTAGTGGCCGATGCGTTGAGCAGGAAGGCGATTGAGTGCTGGCTTCGTTGTACATCTCCAAGGACCAGGAGCATCTTAACACTACGAGTTGGAGATTCTACCCGGATGAGGATTGTGTAATGGTTTCATCGTTCCAAGTGGAACCGCAGATTGTTTCTACCATTCGAGCAGCTCAGAGGACCGATCCATCTATCCACGAATTGAAGTTGAAAGTCAGAGCTGGCGAACTTGAGGACTATTTTGTTTCGTCCGATGGATGTTTGAGGTTCCGTGGTAGGTTGGTTGTGCCCAATTTGATCGATTTGAAGGAGGAGATCCTTCGTGAGGCGCACTGTAGCAGACATAGTGTTCATCCTGGTGCACGGAAGATGTACCATGCTTTGAAGCCGCACTTTTGGTGGGCTGGCCTGAAGAGTGACGTTGCTGGTTTCGTTGCTTGTTGTTTGAATTGCCAGATGGTAAAGGCCGAGAGGATGAGACCCGGTGGTCTGTTGCAGAGTTTAGAGGTGCCCCAATGGAATTGGGAGCACATTGCTATGGATTTCGTGACGCATCTGCCTCGTTCTAGCCAAGGATGCGATGCTATTTGGGTAGTTGTAGACCGTTTATCGAAGTCTGCACACTTCATTCCCTATGGGATGACCTTCTCGTTGAAGAAGATGGCGAAGCTGTACGTTGATTTTGTTGTTAGATTGCATGCTACCAAGTGACAATTGGCATGGCGCCTTTCGAGGATTTGTATGGCCGCAAGTGCAGATCGCCAGTTTGTTGGGAAGAAGTGGGGGAGAAGCAGCTATCTGCCCCTGACTTTGTGCAACAGATAAAAGATCACGTGGATCTTATCAGACAGCGGATGAAGGCTGCCCAGGATCGCCCAGCCAGTTATGCGAATAAGAGGCGTCGACCTCTTGAGTTTCAGGTTGGTGATCGTGTATTTCTTAAAGTTTCTCCGTTTCGTAGTGTGATGCGCTTTGGACGTAAGGGAAAGTTAGCCCCTCGTTACGTTGGTCCGTATGAGATTGTCGAGAGGATTGGCCCTTCAGCGTATCGGTTGTTGTTGCCGTCAGAGTTGTCCTCTCTTCACGATGTGTTTCATGTGTCGATGTTGAGGAAATACGAGCCAGATCCGTCTCATGTGCTTGGAACTGACAAGGTTGAGCTAGATCAGTCGCTGAGTTATCAAGAGTATCCCTTGCAGATCCTTGGCAGAAAAAAGAAACAACTGAGAAATAAGACCATTCCGTTGGTAATGGTGCAATGGAGCAAGCATGGTAGGGAAGAAGCTACTTGGGAGCTGGAAGAAAAAATGCAGGATGAGTGGCCGCATCTGTTTGAGTAGCTGTTGAGCTAGATTATCCAGTAGCTTGTAGTTTTGTTGTATTTCTACCCTAGTTGTTGCTAATTGACTTGCTCAGTTATCTTGAACTCTTGGCCTTGTGTTGGGCGAGTTCGGGTGTTGGTTGTTAGTTGCTGCTTTAATTTCTGTTGTTATATTAGAATTGTTGTTTGATTTCGGGGACGAAATCCTTTTTAGTGGGGGAGAAATGTGAGACCTGAATCTGTTAAGTAAGATTAATTGTGGAAATTAATCGGTTGATTTGAGGTTTGTGGTTTAGACTCTCTGTTGGTGTTTAAGTGGCATTTTCGGGTCGATTTCATTCCTTAGAACGATTCTGGTGATTTTCGTATTTTTGAATTTGGGTGCCTGCTGGTGACAGCTTTGATGACGTCATGCTTTATGTTGGCATCGAAGTCGCTGACGTACGCTTTGCTGCTGGTAGCTTAGCGCGCATTTTTCTTTGTTTTGGTAGCTGGCGACAGCAGCGCTTACGTGGATTTCAGCAGGAGAGCGCTATAGGATTTCGAAACGGTGACGTTTTGGAAAGCAACGGTTGATTTATATCTGTCAGCAGATAGTTCCTGTAGCAGGTATAAGACATCGTTGTTTGGGTTAGTAGAGGCGGTGTCGTTTTGAGGAACCAATCGATGGTTTATGTTACCTGCTGATAACAGATATGTCGACGTAAGCATTACTATTGAGCGTTGTGTGGATGACGTAGACTTTACTGTCATCAGTCGATGGGTGTTATCGCGTTATTTGTATGCCTGCTGGTTGTCAACGCGGGTCAACCTTCCTGTAGTGAGAATAGGATGCGACGTCGTTTGAGTTAGTTGCAACGCCGCGTATTGATGTTGCTGCTGGTAGCAGCAGGGGGTAGTGTTTTATGTTGTTTTGGTCTTGCGAGTGGATGTCCAGCTGCTGGCAGTAGGAACAGTGGATTTTAGGCGACGTCGTTTGAGTCGCTGCGACGCCGTTTTGGCTTAGCGTTAGAAGCCCTTTTGTTATTGTTGCTGCTGGCAGTCGAGGGTCGTTAATTGTGGAGAATAAGTCGACTGTTGCTCCTGCTAGTTTTGTCGGTGGAATGCGCTCTTGCTGGTAGCAGCAGTTAAGAGTCTTATAAATAGCAAGACTTGGTCTTCGTTGTGGATTATTAGTTCCCATACTTAGATATATTTCCCCGATTGTCGACCCCTGTTTCTCAAACCCTCGTTACTATTCACCGTGAGCTATTCCGGTGGATTCCCGTCGTTTTCGGTGGTTGTTTTGCTCGTGCGAAGTAGCTTTGGATTCCTCTCGAGAAGCTCTACCATTCTACACAAGTTTTAGAAGCTGTAATTGGCTAGTCGAGGAACGCGAAGTTGCTGCCGTTCGAGTGTTGCGTCGACCGGGTAGAACTACGTTCTGGTTTTCGGTGAGACCTTGTTCCTAGCCATAGTTTTAAGCTTCTCGTTTAACTGTTGAGGTATATTGGGCAGCTGGTTGAGTGTGACTCCCGGCCGTGAGCTTGTTTAGCATCCCGTTAGATTTATGTTGTGTATGCCGTGTGTTTATCAGGCTTTTACCAGAGTTTTCGGGATTCCTTGTGGTAACCAGCGTGTGCTAATTATAGCTCAGAAGAATTAAGGTACGGATCTGAGCTTGATGTAGTTTGGAATTGGCATGAGATATTATGCGTGGCTGCTGGGATATTTCGGTGAACCTATCTGTGTATTGTTTGCTGAGCATTGGTGTTTATGCTAGCTGTTTGTATGTGAGTTGCATGCACGCATTTGTTCATACATATTTCAGATCCCTTGCGTATCGTATTTTGCAGCCTTGTATCTTGTATTGATGTTGTTGATTCTTACCAGGATGTGAGGGCGAGCGGCGATACCGCACTCTCATCTCCCTGCTGGGATCATTAGCCATCATGCGCCGAGTGGTTAACTACCACATTTCATGGATGAGGCAACAGCAGGTTGAGATGTTTGATGCATCTGGTATTTGGGTGTAGTGTCATGGCGAGTGGCTCATTACCACACTGTGAACACACCCCGTGGCCACTATTCGTTGTTGATGATTCTTGGAGCTATGTTTGAGTTCTTTAGCTCCCTTGAGGGTCGAGCTTTCCGTTGATATCTGGTGTCTCATGCATAGCATCGACATTTTATCTTATGCATTTCCTTAGCTGTTTCTTTTGCTCTCCGTACTGGGTTTGACCCCATGTCCCTCTGGGGCTTGGTTTGTTTCCTTGTTTGTGTTGTTTTCAGGAAACCCAGGTTTTACAGCTGGTCGTGGTTTTAACCCAGCTGGTGGTGCCCCGGGAGGTGGTTAGCGTGTCCCAGTTGCGTATAGCATATTTATATATATGTATCAGTTAGCCAGGGGAATGCCCTGTGCTTTGTTGTTGTATCCCGTTGGGGAGTCTGGTACATGTTATTTGTGTCTGGTTGGTATGCTAGCATTCGTGGTTTTGTAACTGGGAACTTATTTTGAGTATCGTTTTATTTTAAATTATATGTTTTAAACCGTCGGGCCTAAAAGCGAAAATTTTACCCACTTTTTGATAAGCTTCCGCATGTGTTTGGGTTTTTACATCTGTTTAGAGCACGAGGCCTGACACGATACTAAAAATATCTTAGTTTTATAAATCCACAACAACACCAGCAGTCACGTACAACAACTGCCCAACGGCTGAATACAACACAAGCACGGACAGACTACTAGCTATATAAGACTAAGCATCACCCAGGACATCCCACCCACCGTGATACCAGTGCATATAAATACTATACATAACTGGGACACTCTAACCACCTCCTGGGGCACCACCAGCTGGATCAAAACCTCGACCAGCTGCAAATCCTGGAAAACCTGAACACAACAACAAGCAACAACAAAACGCTGAATACAACACAAGCACGGACAGACTACTAGCTATATAAGACTAAGCATCACCCAGGACATCCCACCCACCGTGATACCAGTGCATATAAATACTATACATAACTGGGACACTCTAACCACCTCCTGGGGCACCACCAGCTGGATCAAAACCTCGACCAGCTGCAAATCCTGGAAAACCTGAACACAACAACAAGCAACAACAAAACAAGCCCTAGAGGGACAAAGGGGTCAAACCCCAGTATGGAGAGCAACTATAAAAGAGCAATAGACAGCAACAGATAAAATGCAGATTCCATGCATGAGGAATGGAACAACAGCTGTAGGCTTCGACATCAACAGGGAGCCAAATAACTCAAATCATAGCTCACAGCTGACAATAGATTCTTCAAGGAATAGTGGCCACGGTGTGTGTACAAGCATATGGGAATTACCCAGTCATCTTTACACCACACCCGAATACCAGATGCATCAACAGCTCCACCTGCCGTTGCCCAGCCCACAAACTGTGGTAGTTAACCACTCGGCGCATGGTGGCTAACAGATCCCAGCAGGGAGATGAGAGTGCGGTATTGCCGCTCGCCCTCGCATCCTGGTACGTAACAGAAACAACACAACAAGGCAAGGCTACAACAGCTGAAATGGAAATGACAATGTGTATGCAATGCAACAGCTGAACCAGCACATAAAAACAAGGAAATGCATACACAGCAATCACACATAATACCCATGCCAGATCCACACTGTCAAATAAGCTCAACATCCGTACCTTAACTTCTGAATTATACCTATCACACGTAGATTTCCACAATGAAGGTCCTAGCAACGCAGATCCACCACCTGCTAAGCCAATAAAAGCAATTGCTCAAGGACTACAACTCAGAAACACAGCAGCTGGGAGCTACGCCTCCACCAGCGCTAGATCTACCTTTCCATCACCATGAAAAGCACTAATCAAAGCTTAAAGGTAGAATCTTTACTATAGCGTCCCAAAATCCGCAGAACCACAATTTGATTAGCCTTTCTTTTCTAAGGGCTGTTTCGAGTTTTGAGCATTCAGATTTCAGTATAAATCTGATTTCCTTCACTTTTTCAGATTTCAGTCAACGGCCAGAAGGTCCCGGAAGGATTTCTCCCAAGCACAAATCTGTTAGAATCCAGACTTTGTTTCCTTCCGAAAAATAAATGAGATTTTGAATGGGAGTTCTATTTTAGAAAAATGTGTACCAAATTTACAAATCAAAATAGTAGTGGGGAACTTTTAACAAATCTTTTGTAAAGGACAAGAGTTGGCACGGCAGCCATGCCTACTTGAGTATTTCTACCTACTGCTTAATCATTTTCCCCTTGTATAAAATGATTCACGTAAGCCTCTGGATTCATTTTGGTTTTCAATTAAAACTTTTAGTTCTTTCAAAGTTGAGTAGCTTCTCCTGTGTGCTTGTGGAGACTTCCAGCCGTGATCATCTGCGCATTGTGATCCTCGTTTCAGGCAAGTAACTCTGATTCTTGCTGTATTGAGAAAACATATATTGCTTCGTTGTTTTCTGTGTATGCTTGCCTGTTCAGTTTCAGTATAGTTTATGTAATGTTGAGTTCGAGATATGGATTCACTGCTTTGATACTTAGTTTTGAGGAAACTCACCAGAAAGTTTAACCAGAAATGGTGTACTTTGAAAGTATACTGAGTGTACAGATTTCCAGAAAGTTCTTGCTTTCCAGAAGTGTGAAGACTCTAGACATTGAATAAACAATAGTGGATCAATCAGGAGCAAGTCCTGGTTTGAGTAGCGAAGTTAGTTTGTTTAGATTATGTCTAAGTCGAAGCATGGTTAGTGTCCATCAGTAATCTCACTTGTTGAAATTCAGTATTTTCACTGTTCATAACCAGTAGTCTTCGCTTCAGCTGATGTTTTCTGCATCCAAGTCTCCCAGATGTTCTAAGAAAGTTAGATGTTTAAAAGTACGGTGAAGTTAGATTTGATTCCCGTATATGTTCAAGAATGTTCTTTCTTCTGGTGAATGGTAATGTTTGAACTTGACGCTATGTAATCGGAGTTTCTAGTCGAATCAGAAATTAAGTCTGATTTGATAGGCAACATCTGGTAGCGTAGTCGTCGTTTGAATATTACAACACCAAGTTATAGTCAGATTTTGGTTCCTGAGGTAACAGCTGGACTTGATGTCACGTAATCGGTGATTCTAATCGAACCGGAACAAAGTCTGGTTTGATAGGTGGCACTGGTAGCGTCGGACGTCGTTCAGATGTTACAGCGTTAGTTTTAGTCAAATGTTTAAATCCTATGTCAACAGCTGAGTTCCTATATTAACGGCTGAATTTCATCTTTCACCCAGTAGTTTCCATTCAGCTGATATTTCTAATTGTTGTGTTCCGTCGTTGAGTCTTGCGACTGGTTTTGCTTGCGACTGGTTACTTTTTCTTGCTACTGGTTACTGTTGCTTGCGACTGGTTTTGCTTGTGACTGGTTACTGTTTCTTGCGACTGGTTACTGTTTCTTGCGACTGGTTTTGCTTGCGACAGGTTACTGTTGCTTGTGACTGGTTTTACTTGCGACTGGTTACTGTTGCTTGCGACTGGTTCTTCCTGCTTCTGGTTTTTCGTGTATTAGCAATGTTCCTTGCGTCTGAATTTCACCAGCGGCTGGTTCCTGTATCGCGACTGGTTCCTGTGTCTCTTGCGACTAGTTCATACCAACGTCTGCTTCTTAGCGTCGCCTGTTTTAGCACTTTCGAGTCTTTTTCTTTAGAGCTGGTTCTCAACCCGAGTAACTAAACACTCATTAGCAATTTTAAAATAAAATGAGTTTCATGGCAATGATTCCACCAGATTTAAGTGATCCATTTTCGATCAAGAGCCAGTTTAAAGCTATTCCAGAAAGAAGTAAAGTTCAGATTTCAGTTTTATGGCTTAGAGGGCCCGGTCATTTTGTGAGGGGGGAGAATTACAGTAGGACCATAATCCCTTCAAGGAAGGGGGAGAATTATGGAAATTTTGTAATCCCTTCACAGAGAGTTACTGATCAGTTAACATGCTTCATGCACGAGGACCACCAGAGAGCCTCTAGACCATATTTTACCCAGTATAAGTATTTCAGATTTGATCTTTGAGTTATCTTGAGATTTCAGATTTCAGTTGCCTGCATTATGTGATTTGTTATCCTCAGTTTTACTTGTTGAGCCCCTAGGCTCACTAGTTTTCTCAATGCAGGTGAGGCTTCTCAGGAGCAGGCGGGTGGTGCGAGTTGATTCGGGTTGAGGAAATGTGTTTGTCAAAGGCCGGCGTTTCCACAGAGTCTTAGCTTTTGTTGTTTTGGATCTTTTGTTAACTGTATTAAGATCTGTTGCAACAATTGTGAACTTATATAAAGTCCGGTAGTTGTAACATCGCAAATTTGCATTATGAATAGAGATCTGTTTGACAAATCTGTTATTTCTTATATTGTTCCTTTGGCGCCAACTAGCTTCAATTCAGCTTTGTGTAAGGGCATACAGCTTACCTATTCGAATTTGGTCCTTCTATTGTTTTTAAATTTTGAATTTTTCCTATTCCGTTGACTCCGTTGGGTCTGGGCGTCACATTTACTTACCCCAAAAAGCTAGGATAGGATGCAAAATCCGACGCTTATGCTAACAGACTAGAGAAGGGAGATGACTCTGCGATCCTCTTCCAACTCCTCCGCTGCCTACGAAAAGGGTATGAGGCGAAACGCCTTAGCAAGAGGAGTCCAACGCCACCACTCTCGCTCTCGTCGGAGCTATCTACCGACGGCTATTCAAATGAAGAAGATTACTGTGAACAGTAACTAGGGTATCGCGACAAGATAAGGTTCATGGAAAATATTTCTAAGTGTCGGGGAAACAATAATTGAACGCAAAGACCAAGTCCTCTATTTAAACCTACAGATGATCGAACTGAACAACAGATCCACCGACAACTTCAGCTAATGCAGCTGATACATAGCTTACAACTAAATCCCACAACAGATATGTCGCTACGCTAAACAGCGATCACTTAACCAAACGACGTCGCTGAGACTACAGCTGGACACGTCACTCGCTAGCCACTTCTGATCGCTAACAAACAGCCGATCCCTCCGACAACAGCTGAATACGCGCATAACCCAACAGCTGAGTATCCTAGCGCTAAACCAAAACGCTGTCGTCTCAACTAATCCAAACAACGTAGTTTCGCTAACCGCTAAGGATCACGCTAACACGCAACAGCTGAAATCCAACATCTGAAATCTAACGAAGTGCTGCTGCTCCAACTGATTCCTACCGCTACAGCTGATACACACATCTAAATCAGATGTCACCAACGGCTTACCCAACAGCTGATACTCAAACAGACGTCCTCCATGCAACATCTGATATCTTTCCAACCGTTGATTCTAACACTAAACGACATCCGAGGGCTACACCAAGCACATCTACCATCAGCTGGTCCAAACCCGAACAACATCTAAAAGGCAAAAATGTTCGGGTCTAATACTCAGCATAAGTCGATGGTGCACCAGCCAACACCAAATGAAACAAAGCTGGCCTCAGACCCTTAATGAACTTGTTCCTCTTTGTCCGCTCCTGATTAGAAACATGGGGGACATACGCATAAAGTGAGGAAAACTGTCTGGAATACTCAACAACCTTCAAATTGCCCCGCTTCAGGTTTTCAAACTCCCTCTCTCGGTTATTGAAGTACGACTCTGGTGTATACTCCTGTCGAACGGCGGCATAGAAGCTCTCTTACGAAACCAAGACTCCAGTCTCTCTCATCACTCTGGAAGTACCCTTCGACCAAAGTTGAGCATGCTCCCTCAACTGCAGAGTAGGAAACTTCAGTCTTCTCTCCGCGGTGTACTACAAGGTAATAAACAAGTCCTCCATATGCTCCAACCAGCCTTCATCCGTAAGACCACCCTCGGCGCTGGTGAACGTAGGGGGATTAGTCCTCTGAAACCTAGCCAAAACTAGTTCCATCTCACCGATATGTCTCGTCACGTCCTCAACCTCTGCCTGTCTCTCTCGATGACGCAAAGGTGTATTCTGCTGAATACCCTCATCACTATCCGAGGCTCTAGACTCCTCAACGATACGCCTAGAAGTCCTACCTCTACCTCTCCTCGGCGGCATCTACGAGGCACTCAAAAGTAAGAAACAATAGCAGAAAATTCGCAGAGTCAATCAAAATCAAAATCCAAACTCTGTACCTATACTTGAGTGTGATAGAAAGGAAACGAGCTTATCCCAGGTTTAAGCTCTGATACCAAAAATGTCAGGCCCCGTGCAAATCAACAGAGATTAACAACACAAATAAGCACATAATTGCGGAAGCATTAAAATAGGGCTTAAAATTTTTTTCAAATGTTTGGGTCTGAACACAAATCATTCATTCAAAATATACATAGTCAAAATAGGATTTGACTGAAAATCCACCACAACAGGTAAACAAATAATCTCATACAACCAATCCCCAAAATACATTAGGGCATCCCCTAGTTTAATACATAATAACATACAACTAGGATTCAATCAAAATGGGGACCGATCAGCTGGAGCTCCACTCTGTCCAGCCTGGTTACCTGAAGAACCTGACATGGACAACACAAACCCAAGGAATCCAAAAACAGGAAAAGAATACGAGGTCAAACCTCAGTACGAAGAGCACTAGGTAAAAAGTAAATCATAAACATGCAACATTCTAACTCATGAAATGCATGTGGCTGTCAAAGGAATTAGTCATCAAGGCCAACGAGTCAGCTAGCAATATCTCAAGCGAGCCTCTATACCACGCACAACCAATCAGCCAGGGAAATCATCAGTCCGTGATATTCAGGCCCGTCAGCCATCACAGCTCGGTGATATTCAGACACAACCAATTAGTCGGTCACCACTCCGATGATAGCGTTGGACCTTTCAGGCATGACAATTCTGTCTGCCGATCACAACGTGGCTCTTATTCAGGTCATCAATCAATCATCAGGCTCAATATGTATGCATGAATGCCAATATAATTCAAATCAGATTCCAGCATACAATAATTACGTAAACAGAATAAACAACAAGTCATAGAAACCAAATCTGTTCACGTATTCACAGTGTTAGAGTAGATGCCCAACTAGCCAACTTGTGGCGTGTGGGTTCATAGACTCTTGTATATGACAATCTTTATATGTATGATATTCGCATTTTATTCATGGCATTCTTTACTTTCATTGTTTTGTATGATGATTAACAATTGCGTTGAGTAAAGACCTAGAATGCACTATAGTGTATGTTAGATGTGATAGTGGGTATGACGGCTATCATGAAACACATCTAATAGTCACTGTGTATTCTGAATTAGTTCCTAGTCGATTGGGCCGTCAAAATGTGGATAAGGCCGCCCGAGCTCGAGACTAGTATCTGCGATGCGAAGTACCATGTTTCATTGGTAGGGAACATTGTGATGTTCTGAGCATGCATATAGATAGTGACCTGGTGATCTATCGAACTACCCTCGTTCGGACTTTCCAAGTGGTTACCATTTGTCGAGTGGATAAGTCCGAGGTCTTGGTTGTACTAATTAGTCCTCACGACTCGAAACGTCATTGAGACTCTGCATGATAGGCGTCTCACTTTGACCCGTTTTCCGACTCACTTGGGGTCATTAGGCGGCGGGATTGGGTGAGACCCCGATGCATGTAGGAGTCGATGCATCGTTGTCGAGGATTCACCGCTCGCAGACATGCGTGGATATCCTATGCTATCTGAGGGGATAATAGTGTATAAATCTCTGGCCAGAGTACTAGAAGTGTTTTAGGTAAATGGGTTTACCTAGTTACACTCGCGATATCACTATTCGATCTCCAAGATTTACGCATAGCTATCGGATCTATAGCGACTCTCGATTTACCAATGGTCGTTGATCTGATCGTGATATATGGATTGAAAGGACCGTACTGTATGCTAACCACGACCAACTGGTTCTTGCTGGCACTATCAGTGATACCTAGGGGATCATGGGGCGATGTTGCTAGATGCTCTTACCATGATCCGATGTGCAAGTTCAGAATTGTGATTCCGGAGCCACAATGGTTGTGGGCCCACGGCTAGCTGTATCCCTGAACCATTGAGGGTCACACAAGTACTGGACTCGAGATTCCCGCACGGAAACTAAGCTCAATGTGTTGAGCACTTGAGGAGGATTTTGAGGAGTGCGACTTCCTAAAAGTCAACAGGGGTCAAATCGTGATTTCCCGCTTTTGAGGGGCAAAACGGTCATTTTGCACTGGGGTTCTGAAAAATGGTATTTCAGATCATAGTATTCAGTTTTGGAAACTGAGTCGATCGTTCTGATCTGATCGGCGATCGGAGTTACGATGAAGTCACGGTGATAGGGATGAACCGAATGTTCATACGTTGGACCCGGGCCCGTTGGGCAGGTCCAAGTTTATCACTAGTCTACTTAATGTAGACTTGGAGCCTTTAATCAAACACTTTATTACATAACCCTAACCCTAGCATCTAAGTGCGCCGCCCCTCCTCTCTCTAATATCGCCGCCGCGTCGCCGCCCCTCGCCGGAATTTGTTCCGGCCAACTTTTCGAGGAGTTTCCGTCCTTGCTGATCTTGTCAGGCCTTCTAGTGCAGGCTGACGAAGGAGTCTCCCTTCCGGTCGTGGACCTCAGACCATCGCACTCTCAGCACGCCCCCCCTCCTCTATCTGATATCGCCGCCGCGTCGCCGCCCCTCGCCGGAATTTGTTCCGGCCAACTTTTCGAGGAGTTTCCGTCCTTGCTGATCTTGTCAGGCCTTCTAGTGCAGGCTGACGAAGGAGTCTCCCTTCCTGTCGTGGACCTGATTGACGTAATCTATCGCCGTCTACCGTGAAGTGCCGGTTTCCTCGTGAAACTGGTCGGAGCCAGGCGCCAAGAAGCCAGCAAGGTAACTGAATAAACACCCTATGAATGGTTCATATTGTGTTATTACAGAATTGTATTGAACGTTTCCCAGCCTAATTTTATTTTTCCGCTGCCTCGCCGGGAGACGGGATCCGGATCCGCCACGGTTCCCCAACAACCATGACCAACTGGTTCTTGCAGGCACTATCAGTGATACCTA
>KQ999331.1:47063-63299 GCA_001598015.1 Dorcoceras hygrometricum | reverse complement strand
GAACAAATAAAACGTCTTTCAATAACAACTTAAAATTTGAAGACAGAAATAAATAAACATCTCCTATAGCTACTGCAGCAACTCTTGCTCCATTGCCCAGCCTCAAGTGGGTCTCACCCTCTCTAAGACGTCGGCTTCTTGTCATCACCTGCAAATCATTGCAGATATGGGATCCACATCCGGTATCAAGTACCCAAGAAGTCGAATTAAGAGACATATTTATTTCGATATAGAATATACCTTTTGCAGTTCGCAACTGCTCGAGGTACTCCTTGCAGTTCCTCCTCCAATGCCCAGGCTTGTGGCAGTGGTGGCAAACATCCTCGGAATTGTTTGGCTTGGAAGCCTTTGCCTTGGGCTTCTTAGTGGGCTTTTCCTCCTTCGCAGGGGCAGAACGCTTCTTACCCTTGCGTCTGGGCCCCTTCTTCGCAGAGGAAGAATAGTCCATAAGGAGGACGGGCTTGTCCTTCTTTATGGTTCCCTCAAACACGACCAGCATGTTAACCACCTCTTCGAGGGTGGCTGCTAGCTTGTTTATGTGAAGTTGACCAAAAAGGGGTCGAATGCAGGGGGTAGTGAGAGGAGAAGTACATCCACAGACAGCTCATGTGGAAGTGTGATATCAATGCCCGCCAGCTTTTCAACGAGCCCAATCATACGAACCCCATGCTCGCGGACCGAAGTCCCATCGCGCATGCGGCTCGTCATAAGCTCCTAGACAGCAGTGAACCTCTCATGTCGAGAGTTCTCCCCATACAGTTCCTTGAGATGAAAGAGTATGTCAGCAGCATACTTCGTCTTCTCAAAGCGCCGTTGCATTTCGTTGGACATCGATGCCATCACATAGCATCGAGTCTTAAGCTCGTCGTCCCACCATTGTTTAAGCGTAACCAGCTCCTCAGGGCTGATATCGGCAGGGTCTTCCTTCGGAGGGCTCTTCTCTATAGTATAAAGAAGTTTCTCCGAAGCCAACACAATGTTGAGGTTTCGAAGCCAGTCTTGGTAGTTCAGACCGGTGAACTTGTTGCTATCCAGTATAGCAGCGAGTGGGTTTTTCATCGAAGACATTTTGTAAGCAGTAATACTAAAAAGAAAACAGACATGCATCACTAACTATATAAGAAAATCGCTAAGACATAAAACATGGTCATTTAGTTTTATGAATTACTCTCCCACTATTTTAACGATTTCACCACCCTCTAATGAAATCGGAAAAGCAAGTTTCCTTAGTGGGTACACAGAGTCCAATCGAGCGATCATGGTCCCGAATAATATCAGCCAACCGTGACCCCCAAAAGGTAGTTTCCAATTGCAACCGGTGCAACCTCCATGTATTCACCTCACGTCCAGTAAGGGCCCAATAATATGACGCCGTTTACTATCACGTGTCAAGATGACCCATCAATGTTGAGTCATGAAGGACGGTCCCCTTAACGTCCCCAATAATATGAGCCAACGTTAAAGCGAGTTCCAACCGACTCACAACAATTGTCAATGGCGTGGACAGCTTTCCGGCATACATAACCCCCTCAATAATATGAGCCGAGCCATGTATGCGGGTAGCATCGACGTACACCCATTGTTGATGGAAGGTAGGGATAATTTAAACAGATTTAAATTCCCTTTAGTTTATCGAATAAACTTTTAATCTTGATATTAGTTTTAAATCGTATTTAAAACGAGGGATTTTATTTTTGAAAATTTGGTCTCATGCAATTTTAAATCATAATTTAAAACATGCGGATTCAACTAACATATATCAAATATATAAATAACTTTGGGATGATCGATCGCGAGAGCTATGCGGTCCGTGATTGCCAATCACGGACCTGGGTCCAATCCTATGTGAAATGCAATATGCAATGCAATCCTATTACAATTACTTCCGGTTTTACAGATCTTCGGTCTTCAATATCTTTGATCGTCATCGGCCCACCATCTTCAAATGTCCTCCCACTAAATCTAGTAATTTACATTTAAATTGCGATGATAAGTAAGGGATATAATTTTAAGGGGTGGGAACGGGCCACAACAGGCCCACTTTAAATGATAATCAACAATATTAAATACAACCGAAATCGCAAAACCTAAAGCATACACCTAACATATTGGGCATGACTCTCGATCATCCCAAACATGAAATCAATCTAATTAATATGCATACATTTAAATAATCAAATTATTTACCCACAAAATCATATTTTAATTATAAAATCGTGTTTTATAATAAAATCGCATTTTGTCGATAAAATCATATTTTAAACAAAATCATATTTTAATTATAAAATCATATTTCATAACTAAAATCATATTTTGCAATTTTAATTGCATTAAATTGGGCTTAAAACAATTTTAGGCCCAAAAATCTCAAAATTTCAAAATCGACCAAAATCGGCCCGATATCGAATATCGTCTCGAAAACTTCATGGGCCGCCCGGAACAGGCCCGAACAAAACCTAGAAGAAAATTAGCCATCGCAACGATGCTGGAACATCGTCGGACGGCGGCCGCACGATGGCGGCCGCCGCCAATGTAGCGCGCGGCACAAGGCCGCGCGCGGCATCGCATCGCCGCACGATGTATGGAGCATGGCCGCGGGCGCAGCGCCCGATTATGGCGCAACAGATTGCACCATGGCCTGCTGGCCATCGGCCGGCCAGCATGCAACAATTTGCGCGGCCAGCGCGCGGCGCAGCGGCCGACCAATCGTGCAACAGGTGCGCGACGCAAGCATCGGCCGTGCAACATCGGTCGCGCAACATGCGCGGCCATCGCGCGTTGGGGCCCCGCCATGCGCGGCGGCGCCGCGGCCATCTTCAACAAATTTTTGATTTCAAATCTGAAATTCGAGATTCATGCAATTATGGCACAATAATGTATTGAAGGATCCGAGCCTGTGCTCTGATACCATTGTTGGCATATGGTGGCGGATCCGGATCCCACTTCCCGGGCCACAGCGGAAATCAAAAATAGCCCCGGAAAGCGTTCAATACATCAATATAAATCTAGAAACATACATAGGGTGTTCATAGATTTGTTACCTTGCTGGCGTCTAGGCGCCTGGCTCCAACCAGAAATCACAGGGAAAATCTGGCTCTTCTCGGTAGGCGGCGGTAGATCCTCCAATCAGGTCCACGACCGAAATCAACCTTCCTCCGTCAATCTGCACTAGAAGACTTGACGGATTTTATCACGGACGGAATCTCCTCAGCACGACGATCGGAGCAAGTCCGATCACGAGGCGGCGGCGCGTGGTGGCGCTGACGGCGGCGCGTGGCCGTGAGGGAGGAGAGGTGGATGGGCGGCCGAGACTTAGGTCTTGGAGGCTAGGGTTAGTTGTTATGTTGCGTGTTAATTAAGCCCTAACCAACTTAATTAATAAAGATGGTAGATGGGCTTGAACCGGCCCAATGGACTTGGGTCAAACCCAGGTCCATATGAACATTAGGCTCGTTTAATTCACCACGGTTTCATCATAACTCCGATCGACGATCAGATATGACCGATCGACTCAGTTTCCAAAACTGAACGTTATGATGTGAAAAATAATTTTTCAGATACCTAGTCCAAAATGACAGTTTTGCCCCTCAACAGTGGGAAATCGCAATTTGACCCCTGTTGACTTTTATGAAGTCACACTCCCTAAAATCATCCTCAAGTGCTCAACACATTGAGCTCAGTTTCCATGCAGGAATCATGAATCCAGTATTTGTGTGACCCTCAATGGTTCAGGGATACAGCTAGCCGTGGGCCCACAACCATTGCGGCTCCGAAATCACAATTTCGGACTTGCCCATCGGATCATGGTAAAGCGCCTAGCAACATCGCCCCATGATCCCCTAGTTATCACTGATAGTGCCTGCAAGAACCATTTGGTCGTGGTTAGCGTACAGTACGGTCCTTTCAACTCATATATCCCGATCAGATCAACGACCATTGGTAAATCGAGAGTCGCTAGAGATCCGATATCTATGCATACATCTTGGAGATCGAATAGTGACATCGCGAGTGTTACTAGGTAAACACATTTACCTAAAACACATCCAGTACTCTGGCTAGAGATTTATACACTATTATCCCCTCAGATAGCATAGGATATCCACGGATGAAAGCGAGCGGTGAATCCTCGACAACGAAGCATTGACTCCTACATGCATCGGAACCACACCCAATCCCGCCGCCTAATGACCCCAAGTGAGTCGGCAAACGGGTCAAAGTGAGACACCTATCATGTAGAGTCTCAATGACGTTTCGAGTCATGAGGACTAATCAGTACAACCAAGACCTCGGACTTATCCACTAGACAAATGGTAACAACTTGGAAAGTCCGAACGAGGGTAGTTCGATAGATCACCAGGTCACTATCCATCTGCATGCTCAGAACATCACAATGTTCCCTACCAATGAAACATGGTACTTCACATCGCAGATGCTAGTCTCAAGATCGGGCGACCTTATCCTCATTTTGACGGCCCAATCGACTAGGAACGAGTTCAGAATACACAGTGACTATTAGATGTGTTTCATGATAGCCGTCATACCCACTATCACATCTAACATACACTATGGTTCATTCTAGGTCTTTATCCAACATCGACTAGGAACGAGTTCAGAATACACAGTGACTATTAGATGTGTTTCATGATAGCCGTCATACCCACTATCACATCTAACATACACTATGGTTCATTCTAGGTCTTTATCCAACACTATTGTTAACATTATATAACATAATGAAAATAAAGAATGCCATAAGTAAAAGCGAATATCATATATAAAGATTGTCATATACAAGAGTCTATAAAACCCACACGCCACAAGTTGGCTAGTTGGGCATCTACTCTAACAGGGGATCGTGTGTTGTTGTTTGAGTTTTGAGTTAAACTCTATTTTGAGTATGATTGTATTTTAAAATGGTATATTGGATCAGGCCCATATTCGAAAATTTTTAGCCCATATTTTTATGATGCTTCCGCATATTTGTGCCAAATGGTTGTATTAGCGCACGTAGCCAAACATTTTTGGTATCAGATCTTAAATTGGGATAAGCTCGTTTCCTTTGGATCACTGTTGAGTCTAGGCACAGAGTTTAAGTTTTGATTTTGACTGACTCTGTGATTGTGTGATTTGATTATCTGCCTCTGTGATTTATCTGTTTGTTTTCTTACCTCTGAGTTTTGGTAGATGCCGCCGAGGAGAGGTAGGAGTAGGATTGCTAGGCAGATAGATGGGGAGTCTAGAGCCTCGGGCAGTGATGAGGATGTTGAGAAGCAAGGTATCCCTATGTGTCGCCAACGTAGACAGGCTGAGGTAGAGGTGGATGATGTGACCCGACAGATTGGAGAGATGGAGCTAGTGTTGGTTAGGTTCCAGAGGATGAATCCCCCGACGTTTACTGGTGATGAGGCTGGTCTGTTGGCGGAAGGCTGGCTTGAGCACATGGAAGAGTTGTTTGACACCGTGGAGTACTCGCAAGAGCGGAGGCTGAAGTTAGAAGTGTTGCAGTTGAGAGATCATGCGCAACGCTAGTGGAAGGGTACTTCTCGTGTTATGAGAGAGATTGGAGTTGTGATTTCGTGGGAGAGCTTCTGTGCATCTTTTCGACAGGAGTATACCCCTGAGTCTTTCTACAACAACCGTGAGCAGGAGTTCGACAATCTGAAGCAAGGGAACTTGATGGTGGCCGAGTATGCCAGGCAGTTTTCTTCGCTTTTGTCGTATGTTCCCCATGTTGCGAACCAGGATAGGACGAAAAGGAATAAGTTTCTGAGAGGGTTGAGTCCCGAGTTGTTCCGTATGGTGTTAGCTGGTTCCCCTGCGACGTATGCTGAGGCGGTGGATAGAGCAGTGGATATTGAGGAAAGTCTGATGGAGGTGCAGAATCAGGTTCAGCCGATCGCTGGACGTAGTTTTCAAACTGTACCAGAAGTGATTCCTTCTTTCCAATCTCCTCAAGTTCCGCAACAGTCGAATCGTCAGAGGTTCAAGCCTCGAGGGAAACAGTTTAAGAAGCGATCTAACTCGAGTTCTTCTAGATCAGTGAGTTCTGGTGGCAGTGGCTCCGGAGGAGAAGTGACTTGTGGACAGTGTGGAGGTCGTCATATGACTTCGCAGTGTCGTGGAGTTCAGGGCCTTTGCCATAACTGTGGGCAGCCTGGACATTTTGCTCGAGTGTGTCCGGCTGGAGGACAGTCTTTGAGTCAGTCGTAGCAAGGTTCAGCTGGTGGTTCTTCGTAGAGACCACAACCTTTTGCTCAGACCCAACAATCAGGTTTCCAACCCCGTGAACCATCTAGGTTTGGTGGACCTTCGAGACCTTAGTTTTCGGGACCGCAGCAGGCACAGGTGAACGCCCTGACGAGTGAGCAAGCTGCTGATATGCCTGAGAAGATTATTGCAGGTACTTGTTCTATCTTTGATTTTCCTGCACGAGTTTTGTTTGATACTGGAGCATCACACTCCTTTATTTATGAGTTGTTTGTGTATGAGTGTGAGTTGAGTTCTTCCCCACTATGTGATGTTGTCTCTGTATCTACCCCTGTTGGCGTGAGTTGCTGATATGCCTGAGAAGATTATTGCAGGTACTTGTTCTATCTTTGATTTTCCTGCACGAGTTTTGTTTGATACTGGAGCATCACACTCCTTTATTTATGAGTTGTTTGTGTATGAGTGTGAGTTGAGTTCTTCCCCACTATGTGATGTTGTCTCTGTATCTACCCCTGTTGGCGTGAGTTTGTTGTCCCGTGAGGTGGTGTTGGATTTTGTTCTTAGGTTTGATGAGCATGTGTTGGTGACCAATCTGATTGTTTTGGGAATTAGATATTTTTACTGTATCTTGGAATGGATGTGTTGTCCAGTTATAGAGAAAAAGTGGATTGTTTCCATGGTGTAGTGAGATTAAGGCCTGAATTTGGAGAGAAATGGGATTTATATGGTGCTGATTCGCGACCTAAGATTCCTTTTGTGTCTGCCATGGAGATGTTTAGCTTGTTGTCCCTAGATAATTCAGGGTTTATGATTTATGCCTTGGATGTTTCCCGAGTATCGCGGGTAGAGTTGAGAGATGTTCCGATTGCTCGAGAGTTTCCTGACGTGTTTCCGGATGAGATTCCTGGATTCCCCCCGAGACGAGAGATTGACTTCAGCATAGAGTTGGTGCCAGGAACAGCCCCGATTTCTAGAGCTCCGTATCGGTTGGCGCCAGCTGAGTTGAAGGAACTCAAAGAGAAGTTGTGTGATCTGTTAGAGAAGGGCTTCATTAGACCGAGTATGTCGCCCTGGGGAGATCCGATTCTTTTTGTGAAGAAGAAGGATGGATCTATGAGGATGTGTGTGGATTTTCGGCAGTTGAACAAAGCGACGATTAAGAACAAGTATCCGTTGCCGAGGATTGATGACTTGTTTGACCAGTTGCAGGGATCTACTGTATACTCTAAGATTGATCTGTGGTCTGGTTATCATCAGTTGCGGATCAGAGACGCTGATGTTGCGAAGATGGCTTTTAGGACGAGATATGGGCATTATGAGTTTTTGGTGATGCCTCTTGGATTGACGAATGCTCCTGCTGTCTTCAAGGATTTGATGAATCGCGTCTTCAGTGAGTATATCGATCGTTTTGTGATTGTCTTCATAGATGACATTCTGGTGTATTCGAGTAACTTCAGAGAGCATAAAGAGCACTTGAGATTGGTTTTGCAGAAACTGAGAGACTCACAGTTGTACGTGAAATTCAGCAAGTGTGAATTCTGGCTGGATAGAGTTGTCTTTCTGGGCCATGTTATTTCAGCGCAAGGAATTTCTATGGATCCGAGTAATGTCTAAGTAGTTCTTAACTGGGAGCGACCTAGGAATGTTTCCGAGATCCGTAGTTTCTTAGGTTTGGCTGGCTATTATAGGCGTTTTATTGAGAAGTTCTCTTCGATAGCTAGGCCGATGACTCAGTTGACCCAGAAAGATAGGAAGTTTGTTTGGACTGACGAGTGTGAGTCGAGTTTCCAGTTGATTAAGGAGAAGTTGATTACTTCTCCTGTGTTCGCTTTGCCTTCGGGTTCTAGAGGTTTTGTAGTTTGCTCTGATGCTTCTCTGAGTGGTTTGGGTTGTGTGCTGATGCAGAACGGGTGTGTGATAGCCTATGCGTCTCGACAGTTGAAGCCCCATGAGACGAGATACCCCGTTCATGATCTTGAGTTGGCTGCGATAGTATTTGCTTTGAATATTTGGCGTCACTATTTGTATGGTGAACAATTTGTGGTGTACTCCGACCACAAGAGTTTGAAGTATATCTTCATGCAGTCAGATTTGAATATGAGACAACGCCGCTGTATGGAGTTGCTGAAATATTTTGAATGTGAGATTCAGTATCAGCCTGGTCGGATGAATTTAGTGGTCGATGCTTTGAGTAAGAAGCCCAATCGGTGATGTTGACGTCGATGAGAATATCCAAAGTCCGTGAGGATTTTGGGATTTCTGGGTGGCGTTTTCAGCCGAGTGATCAGTGCTTTGTGGTTTCTTCTTTTTGGGTTGAGCCACAGATTGTAGCAGACATTAGAGCAGCGCAGAGGACTGATCCATATGTGCATGAGTTGAAGATTAAGGCTCAGAATGGTCAGTCTGAGGATTTTTCTGTTGCTTCTGATGGATGCTTGAGATTTCAAGGTAGAATGGTGGTTCCGAATTTGATTGATTTGAAGGAAGCCATCTTGAATGAAGCTCATTGTAGTCGATACAGTGTGCATCCGAGCGAGAGGAAGATGTATCATGCCCTGAAGTCTCATTTTGGTGGGAAGGCATGAGGAATGATATTTCTAGATTTGTAGCTTGTTGTTTGAATTGCCAACAGGTCAAGGCTAAGAGGATGAGACCTGGTGGATTGCTATAGAGTCTAGAAGTGCCTCAGTGGAATTGGGAGCACATCGCCATGGATTTTGTGACTCATTTACCTCGATCAAGTAGAGGATGTGATGCTATTTGGGTTATTGTTGATAGACTTTCGAAGTCAGCCCATTTCGTTCCCAATGATGTGAGGTGTTCAATGAATAAGATGGCGCGACTGTACATTGACCATGTGGTGAGATTGCATGGAGTGCCGGTTTCGATAGTGTCAGATAGATATCCAAGGTTTACTTCCCGATTCTGGAAGATCTTGCAGGCAGCGATGGGTTCGAGATTGGCTATGAGTACAGCCTATCACCCACAGACAGATGGTCAATCTGAGAGGACCATTCAGATTTAGAGGATATGTTGCGAGCAGTTGTTTTGGATTTCAGTGGTGTCTGGCAGGATTCTTTGTCCTTGGTTAAGTTTTATTATAACAACAGCTACCAGGTGACTATTGGGACGACCCCTTTTGAAGCGTTATATGGTCGTAAGTGTAGATCACCGATCTGCTGGGAAGAGATTGGTGAGAAGCAGTTGTCTACTCCTGAGTTTGTGCAGCACATGAAGGATCAGATTGAGTTGATTCGGAGTAGGATGAAAGCTACTCAAGATCGACATGCTAGCTATGCTAATAAGAGACGCCGACCTCTGGAATTCGAAGTTGGTGATCGAGTGTTTCTCAAAGTTTCTCCTTTCAAGAGTGTGATGAGATTCAGATTGAAGGGGAAATTGGCTCCTAGATTCGTTGGTCCCTTTGAGATTGTTGAGAGGATCAGACAGTTGACTTATAGATTGAGACTGCCTGATGAGTTAGCAGCGATGCATGATGTGTTTTATGTGTCAATGTTGAGGAAATATGAGCCAGATCCATCCCATGTGTTGAGGACTGATGAAGTAGAGCTGGATTCTACCTTGAGCTATATTGAATATCTAGTGCAGATTCTGGATAGGAAGGAGAAGCGGTTGAGGAATAAGGTGATTCCGTTGGTGATGGTCCAATGGAGAAAGCATGGTCATGAGGAAGATACATGGGAAGTAGAAGAGAATATGAGACAAGAGTGGACTCATCTGTTTGAGCTTTGACAGTGGAGTTGTGTTGGTAAGTTCTAGTGTTTTGGTTGATTTCTGCCCTGCGTTTGCCTTTGATTTCGAGGACGAAATCTCTTAAGATGGGGAGAATGTGAGGACTAGAATTTGCTAAGTACGACTTATTAGCTAATTGAGTTTCTGAGTATCGGGTTTTCAGATTTGAGGACTTGGTGGTTTTTCAGAATTTCAGATTTGAGCGAGATCTGGATGTTCAGATCTGTCTCTCGCGTGTTTTCTTGATTTGTCGCAAGTAGGGAGTGAAACTAGGTCGTTTTGTGCTAGACAGATATGGCGTTGCGAGAGGTAATGCGACATCGTATCATGGATTCCGACTTGGCGCTTACTGAATGAGATCTGCTTAGCAGGAATGAGCAGATGTGAGCTTCTACTCGAGGAAGTTAGCGATGTCCAGTAGTCTAGAGTTGTACAGATGTGACCAAGATCTGAAGAGCGTTAACGAGATCTGCTGTGAGAGCTTGACTCCGATGCTACGTCGTTTTGATAAGTAAAAGCGACGTCGTTTTGGTATTGTTTAGAGAACCAGATCTAAGAGGTGTCTGCCTTAGAATGAAAGCTGATCAGTACCAAGATCTGAGTTGGGGAGATATCTGAATTAGTCGATGATGACTTCTGTTGTAGCTTTGACTAGGGATTCTAAATGTAAGTGCTGATAGACACTTAGAATATTTTCGAACCTTATATTCCTTATCTTCATCCCCGTGAACCCTCGATTGGTACTGTTCACCCGAACCCTATTTCCGTCGATTGTCATCGTTTTACGCCACCGTTTGGAGTAAGATTGGTAGCGCTGAGCTCATCTTCTCTAGGGCTTTAGATTGATACCAGTTTGGAGACTAGAGTCTCCGGTATTGAGGAGCGCAAAGTTGTTGCAGTGGTTGAGTGACTTCGCGATTGTGGACCAGTTGCTTGTCTATTCTTTAACAGCTTTGGGTAAGTGATTCTTTACCGATTTAAGCTTCTTTTGAGAGCTGAGTAGTGCTCTGTAGATTTGAGGTAGCTGAACGAGCTACGAGGCTTTAGAATTAAGCTGTTTGAGTTCAGATTTGAGTTGATAATTAGATACCTTGACATATTCGAACTTGTAGTAGCTGCTGCTGAGTTGCCGTGGAGCTGCTTGGATAGTAGACTTGAGTTAGTTGCTGCTCCCTTGTTGTGGTGAGATCTGTTGAGGTAGAAGCTGATTGAGGTACGAATTGAGCTAGATTAAGCAGCTTTGTTATCAACTTTGGGAATATTTCTATCGTGTATTAACTGCTGTGTATTGAGTGCTGTATGAACTTGGTGCTCATATCTGTGTTAGATGCGTGTGATGTTATTCATTGATTAAGCATGAGTTTGATGTGCATTCACGCATACATATTGAGACTGATTCCTTTGAAAGCTGAATTCCTTTACACATTGTGATCTGCCGGCTGAGTCGTCGTGGCTGAAAGGTCCAACGCTGTTTTGATGTGGTGGCCAGCTGAGTCGTTGCGCCTGAATACCACACTGTCTTGTGATGGTCGGCTGAGTCGTCGTACCTGAAGATCACAAGATGATGTTGATTGATGAGATCTGCACAGCTGAGTCGTTGTGCTATGTTTGTCTACCAATGATTCTTGGTAGCCCTTTTCATGCATTGCACCATTGAGATATTGCATTGTCTGATATGATAGATGATTTTATTGTTCTCTTCGTACTGAGGTTTGACCTCGTTTATTTCCCTATTTTGGACTGCCTTGGTTTGTATTTGCCTTGGCAGTTTCTTCAGGTAACCAAGCTGGACAGAGTGGAGCTTCAGCTGGTCGATCCCCTTTCTGATTTGAATCCCAGTTGTATTGATAAGTATATTGAGCCAGGGGACGTTCTGTGCCTTTATGTATGTTGGGGATTGTGTGTTGTTTGAGTTTTGAGTTAAACTCTATTTTGAGTATGATTGTATTTTGAAATGGTATATTGGATCAGGCCCATATTCGAAAATTTTTAGCCCATATTTTTATGATGCTTCAGCATATTTGTGACTAATGGTTGTATTAGCGCACGTGGCCTGACACACAGAGATCAACAACGGATCTTAAAGCACTCAGCAGCCTAAAAAATCCAACACAAAAAAAAGACTTGCCCATCACTCAACGAGAACCAGCCCGGGGCAGAACCTAAAACCTGACCGCAAGCTAACAAGCCCTAGGCTACAACATCCAGCTCGGGTCTACTCTTCAGTTAACGATCTAGTCATAACGAAACCAAGAACAAGGAACGACACTTACTGATCGCGGAATACTGGAATGGGAGAACAACGCGACTGGGAGAACAACGAACAACGCACACTCTACAACTTCACGCTTCCTTCTCCGACCATCTCTGTAACACCCCAAAATCCACAGGACCACATTATGCATTTTGTTCATTTTATAGATTTAAAATGGCATGTTGAAATGTTATGCATTTCTGTTTTAAGTGATTTCAGAAAAATAGATGTGACGCAGCTGGTTTCAGTGGATGACTCCAAGGGTGATGCACGAGCAAGTTTTTAAAGGGATTGAAAATATCTTTAAGGAGGACAAATGATTTCTTTTGAAAAAGGTTTGGTGTTTTATAAATTATAATGAGAGGAAGGGAATTTTACTAAATTTTATAAGTGTGTCATGCTTAATTTCACAAGTAGCATGCAACTAATCCCTTTCAAATAAAAACCTGTTTTGAAAGTACGATCCTAATCATTTGCAAATAAAATCTTTAGTGTTCTTCAAAATATTTTCCAGAGAAGTTCGTGAGTTGCTTAAAGGAGAAGATTTCTGCAGGAATCGGTTGCTGTTGCAAAGCTTCGTTTAAGGCAAGTAAAAGCTGATTCTTGACTCACCATTTAAAGCATATATTGATGTTTTCTGAGTCTTCTTGCCTATATGTTACAGTATGTTTAAATTTCATGTTTAAAATGATTTATACATGAAAAGGAAAGAAAGATGGGTTCAAAATGATGTTTTGATGCTTCCAAATGTTTTCCAGAAAGTTTATGATGTTTTAAAGTACTGAGGATTCGAGTTTAATCCAAGAATGTTTATGAATGTTCTTCCTTTCAGTAGTCGTAATATCAGAATTTGATAACTATGTAATCGGTAGTTGCTATTTGAATCAGTATAAAGTCTGGTTTGATAGGCTACGGCTAATAGCGTAATTGTTGTTTTTATGTTACAAATATCAAGTCAAATTCCAGCAGTTTCATTTCTTTCAGTAGTCGTAATATCAGAATTTGATAACTATGTAATCGGTAGTTGCTATTTGAATCAGTATAAAGTCTGGTTTGATAGGCTACGGCTAATAGCGTAATTGTTGTTTTTATGTTACAAATATCAAGTCAAATTCCAGCAGTTTCATTTCGTTGTAAAATCAGTAGTTGCACTGTTCATTCCAGCAGTTGCATTTCGTTGTAAAATCAGTAGTTGCACTGTTCATTCCAGCAGTTGCATTTCGTTGTAAAATCAGTAGTTGCACTGTTCATTCCAGCAGTTGCATTCCATTGTAGAATTCCAGCAGTTGCACTATTCACTTCTAAAATACTATTCATTGCGACTGGTACTATTCATTGCGACTGGTAATATTCCTTGCGTCTGTTTATTTAGCAAAAATCCTTGCGTCTGGTTTCAAGTATGTTAGCGCTTTTCTTGCGACTGGTTGATGCGCTAACGACGTCGTTTCCTTAAGTTGTAGCTGTCAACAGATAGTTACTGTTCATGTTAGCAGATATTCTTACGTCATTATGTTTGTTTCCTACTTCAACGACATCGTTTCATTTAATACGTTTGTTTTTAGTAAAAGGACCTTGCAGCTGGTTTCTTTTAGCACAACCTGTGAACAATAGAAGTCTGTTTTGTTTCATAGTACTGTTCCATTTTCTTGCGAATGGTTCCTGTCTTGCGACTGGTTCTTATTCATTGCGACTGGTTTCTCTTACAACTGGTTTCATTTCAATGATATGTTTCCAAAAGCTGAATTCGATACTCAGTAAAATTTTAAAGTGGAAGCAAGAGTTTTTAAATGATGGAACCCGAGGATTTTAAGAAGGAAAGTTTAAAGAAAGAATGTTAAAGGAACAAAGGTTTATTTTAAGATTTATGGCAAAGATAACAGACGGTCATAACGGGTGAGGTGAGCAGCTATCAGTTGCCCTCCCATAAAGAGAAGGGTGAGCAGTCGTCTATATGTCGGTTGCCCTAACGCAAAGAAGCCAAAGGCTAAGGCTGATATCAGTAGTCACTTGATCAGGTGCAACACGGACCTAAGGAGAGCTTCTGATCCATAAATCTAAGGAAAAATGATAATGATGTTGAGATTTGGGCTATTATCCCCTGTCTCCAAGTTTATGAAAGAAAGAATGAATGTTTATGAAATGTTTACGAAAGAAAATGATATTGATCATTGATGTTCCTTTAACTTATGTATTGTTCAGATGTCCACCTGCGTATTTGAACTTGTTATTACTCAGGTTTTACTTGCTGAGCCCCTAGGCTCATTAGCTTTTAAAATGGTGCAGGTGCGACAGCTGGAGAGCGAACAGAAGGTGAAACTTGAATCAGCTGCTGGGCGGTGTGTGTTTGTCAAAGGCCAGAGTTTTCCATGTCATAGCTGATGTTGTTTTATTTTAGAATGTACTGTATTAGATCAGTTGCAACAGTTGTACATTTATATAGAATATCAGCTGTTGTAAATCGCAATTGAAATTTATAATAATGTCTGTTTTTCCGCAAATGTTTCCAGTAGTTGGCGCGCAATTGAGTATCTGTTCGATTTTGTTTTCATGTTTCAGTTTCTTTCAAAGTTATAAGAAATACAGCTTATAACAAATTGTCTTTCAGCCCTTCTTTTTATTCGAAAATTTTTATTTACCCCAATTCGTGATTCCAGTGGGTTCGGGCGTCACAACATGGTATCAGAGCAACGTTCCTGAGATAAACACACGCACCATCAGCTGGATCAAAGTTCATCGTCTGTTCCTCTAAGTTGTGAGTTTATTTTCAGAGCATTGTCTTTAAATTATTTAGCATGTTCTGATATATGTATGTGGTGGATTACGGGCTATAGAATATAAGATGTCAGGAAGAGGAAGAACTAGACGAAGTATTCCCCTAGAAGAAACTGATAGTGATAATAATGCTAATATCACACAACTGTTAAGGCTGCTGGTAGAACAAAACAATAGAGGAAATGGCCAATAAAGCAGCAGCAGAGGACCAAGCAATGATGATCCCCAAGAGAAGTTCAGACGACAGAAACCCAAGGAATTCAGTGGTACTACTGATCCACTAGTTGCTGAAAGCTAGATCAAATCCATGGAGGTTATTTTTGAGTACCTTCAAATGTCTGATTTAGATAGGCCCAGGTGCGCCATCTACATGTTAAGGAAAGATGCGATGATTTGGTGGGAAGGAGCCAAATTGTCTGTGGATTTGTTGAATCTTACTTGGGCAGATTTCAAACAAGTATTCTTTGAGCAATACTTCACGGCTGGAAAGAGGTCTGAATTGAAGAGGGAATTTTTGACCCTCAAACAAGGAAGTTTAACCGTACAGGAATATGTGCGGAAGTTCAAAAGAGGGTGCTATTTTGTGCCACTGATAGGAAGTGACCCAGAAGAGAAACTGAGTCATTTTGTAGAAGGATTAAAGCCGATGTTCAAAATGAATGTTAGGCTATCAGTGCCCAGGACCTACAGGGAAGCAGTGGATAGAGCCCTGCAAATCGAAAGAGATTGGAAAGATGTTGATGAGGAAAGGCAGCATAAGCAACAAGCCTTTCAGCAGAAGGACCAGAGGCCGTTCAAGAAGCAAAACAAGAACCAGCAGAGGCCTAACAAGCCTTTCAGCAGAAGGACCAGAGGCCGTTCAAGATGTTGGGATTGGTCCGGATCCGCACCCCGGCAGGCAGCGGAAGAACAAAAAGGGAGTACCGGGATGCGATCAATACGAATAATTAAACAGTTCTACGTATCAACATACATAGGGTATTTTAACGAGTTACCTGTCTGGCACTTGTGCCTGGCTCCAACCGGTGTTTCAAGAACCCGGCGCTTCTCGGTTGATTGCGGTAGATTCGTCAATCCGGTCCACGACCAGACTCGAGGCTCCTTCGTCAGACTGCACTAGAAGTCCTGACGAGATCAGCACGATCGGATTCTCCTCGAAAAGTTGGCCGGAAACAAATTTCCGGCGACAACGGGGCGGCGGCGGCGGCGGCTCAAGGCGGCGGCGGCGGCGGTCGAGAGAGAGGAGAGGG
>KQ999331.1:8843-21095 GCA_001598015.1 Dorcoceras hygrometricum | reverse complement strand
GTTGGACCGGCCCAAGTCCAACTTGAAGTCTATTTAATTAGACTAATTGACTTCATTAACATAATAACTCTACACATTACACTCCAAAACCCTAAGTGTGTGCCGCCCTCTCCTCCCTCGATCACGCCGCCGCCGCCGTCGCCGCCGCCGCCCAACTTCGCCGTCGCAGCGATTGATATCGTCATTTGGACCCGGGCCCGTTGGACCGGCCCAAGTCCAACTTGAAGTCTATTTAATTAGACTAATTGACTTCATTAACATAATAACTCTACACATTACACTCCAAAACCCTAAGTGTGTGCCGCCCTCTCCTCCCTCGATCACGCCGCCGCCGCCGTCGCCGCCGCCGCCCAACTTCGCCGGAATTTCGTTCCGGCCTAGTTTTTCGTGGAGAATCCGATCGTGCTGATCTCGTCAGGACTTCTAGTGCAGTCTGACGAAGGAGTCACGAATCTGGTCGTGGACCGGATTGACGTAACTACCGCAATCAACCGAGAAGCGCCGGGTTCTTGAAACACCGGTTGGAGCCAGACACAAGTGCCAGCGAGGTAACACGCCTGAAACACCCTATGTATGTTGATACATGTAGAACTGTTCTTCGTATTGATCGCCTCCCGGTTCTCTAAATTTTTGTTCTTCCGCTGCCTGACCGGGGGGCGGATCCGGATCCCCAACATCGGTACCATCAGGAGATAATCTGGTATCGCACGAACTGTTTAGGAGTTTAGAACTTAAGCTTCAAGGGCATCAGATTACTGCTGATTTAATTTTATTGCCAATGCCAGAATTTGATAAGATTTTGGGAATAGATTGGCTAAATAAGTATGGGGTAGTAATTGACTTTAAACTACGAGCAGTAGCTGTCAACCCACCAGTAGGAGAGCCATTCCAGTTTTTAGCCAAACATGTTAATAGAGTTCCTCGAATTATATCATCTTTAGCAGTGACTGATAGATCCCAGCTGTCAGCCGTAGAGATAGTAAACGAATTTCCTGAGGTTTTTCCAGAAGATATCCAGGGACTGCCGCCAGATAGAGAGCTGGAATTTTCAATTGATCTAATTCCAGGAGCTGCTCCAATTTCTAGACAACCTTACCGATTAGCTCCATCAGAAATTAAAGAACTGAAAGAACAGATACAAGATCTGTTGGAGAAGGGGTTTATTAGACCAAGTACTTCCCCTTGGGGAGTCCTTGTTTTATTTGTTAAGAAAAAGGATGGAAGTATGAGGTTATGTATAGATTATCGGGAGTTGAATAAATTAACGATTAAGAATAAGTATCCATTACGTAGGATAGAAGATCTGTTCGACCAGTTGAAAGGGTCAATAGTATTTTCTAAGATCGATTTGAGGTCTGTATACCACCAACTGAAGATTAAGGCATCTGATGTGTATAAAACAGCCTTTAGAACTAGGTATGGCCACTACGAGTTCTTAGTTATGCCCTTTGGACTTACGATTGCTCCATCAGCTTTTATGGATTTAATGAATAGGGTCTTTCAACCATTTTTGGACCAGTTTGTAGTTGTATTCATTGATGATATCTTAGTATATTCTAAGACCAGATGTGAGCATGTCCAACATTTGAGGACAGTACTCCAGATTTTGAAAGATAAGCAGTTGTTTGCTAAATTCAGCAAATGCGAGTTTTGATTGGAGAAAGTATCGTTCTTAGGCCATATTATTTATATGGATGGAATAGAAGTCGACCCAGCTAAAGTATAATTTGTTCGCGACTAGCCAGTACCAAAGAATGTTGCAGAGATTTTCTTGGGTTTAGCTGGATATTATAGGCGATTTATCCAAGGATTCTCTAAGATAGTTGTTCCCTTGACTACGTTAACTAGGAAACAGGTGAAGTATAACTGGACAGTTGAATGTCAAAACAGTTTTGACAAACTAAAGCAAGCATTGATTGAAGCACCTGTGTTGACGATGCCAACTGATCAAGGAAAATTTGTAATTTACACAGATGCATCAAAGTTGGGACTAGGAGCTGTGTTGATGCAGTATCGTAAAGTAATATCATATGCATCTAGACAGCTGAAGGATCACAAGAAGAATTACCCAACGCATGATTTAGAACTGGCAGCTGTTTTCTTTGCCCTTAAGATATGGAGACATTATCTCTATGGGGAGAAGTGTGAGATATTCACAGATCACAAGAGTTTGAAATACTTCTTTACCCAGAAAGAATTGAATATGAGGCAGAGGCGATGGTTGGAGCTGGTTAAAGATTACGACTGTACGATCAGCTATCACCCAGGAAAAGCAAATGTGGTAGCTGATGCTTTAAGCAGGAAATCTGTTGGATTAGCTCAGCTGATTGTCCAGAAGCCGTTGGCAGCTGATATTGAAAAGTTTGGACTTGAAATAGTGTCCAGTAGCAGTAATATGATTTTAGCAAACCTCTCAGTAAGATCAAATTTGATAGACCAAATTCGAGAAGGTCAGCCGCAAGATGAACAATTACAGAAATGGGTCAAACAAGATAAAGAAAGAGGCAGCAGCCTATATTTTTCATAAGATGGAATTGTTAGGTTTATGGGCAGAATCTAGGTACCTCAAGTAGATGATTTGAGAGTTGATCTTTTGAAAGAAGCTCATACGGCTCCTTATTCAGTACATCCCGGAAGTACTAAAATGTATAAGGACCTCCTGCAATTGTACTGGTGGCCAGGAATGAAGAGGGATGTTGCTAGATTTGTAGCTGAATGTTTGACGTGTCAGCTGGTGAAGGCTGAACATCAGCGACCGGCTGGATTATTAAAACCACTGCCTATTCCAGAATGGAAGTGGGAATGTATAACGATGGATTTTGTAACTGGATTACCAAGGATTGCTCAAGGATATAACTCCATCTGGGTTATAATTGATAGACTCACTAAGTCCGCTCATTTCTTACCAGTCAAAACAACATATGAGGTGAGTAGATACGCAGATTTATATGTTAAGGAAATAGTGAGGCTACATGGTGTTCCAGTTTCTATTGTATCAGATAGAGATCCTAAGTTTACATCAGCATTTTGGAAAAGTCTACATAAAGCTATGGGTACAAAGCTGACATTCAGTACTGCGTTTCACCCTCAAACTGATGGACAATCTGAAAGGGTGATTCAGATTTTAGAAGACTTGCTTAGAGCTTGTATTGTGGATTTTTCAGAAAGTTGGGATTCGAAATTTCCACTGGTAGAGTTTTACTATAATAACAGTTTCCAAGCTTGATTCAAATGGCTCATATGAAGCACTCTACGGCCGAAACTGTAGGACACCACTTCATTGGGATGAAGTTGGTGAAAGAGCTGGTTTAGGACCAGATGTTGTGGAGCAAACAGCAGTAGCTGTTAGAAAGATAAGAGAAAGAATGAAAGCTGCTCAAAGTCGACAGAAAAGTTATGCAGATAATCGAAGAAGGGAACTGAATTTTGAGACAGGTGATCACGTATTTTTGAGAATAGCTCCAATGAAAGGAGTTATGCATTTTGGAAAGAAAGGGAAACTGAGTCCAAGGTATATTGGACCATATGAAATTTTGGAGAAGATAGGAACATTAGCCTATCGATTAGCACTGCCACCGCAGCTGTCAGCAGTACATAATGTTTTTCATATATCAGCTTTGAGGAAATACGTTCCCAATCCTTCGCATGTGCTAAGTCATGAACCAATCCAATTAGCACCAGATTTAAGTTACGAAGAGCGGACCAGAAAGAATTCTCCTTCGAGAAGTTAGAAGGCTAAGAAACCGTAGCATTCCTATGGTTAAGATACAATGGACTAACCAGTTGGAGCGAGAAGCAACGTGGGAAACACAAGCTGATATGCTAAGTCTTTACCCTTATTTATTTGGTATGTAAATTTCGAGGACGAAATTTCAATAAGGAGGGTAGAGTTGTAACGCCCCAAACTCCATAGGACCAATTATGCATTTTGTTCATTTTATAGATTTAAAATGGCATGTTGAAATGTTATGCATTTCTGTTTTAAGTGATTCAGAAAAATAGATGTGACGCAGCTGGTTTCAGTGGAGACTCCAAGGGTGATGCACGAGCAAGTTTTTAAAGGGATTGAAAATATCTTAAGGAGGACAAATGATTTCTTTTGAAAAAGGTTTGGTGTTTTATAAATTATAATGAGAGGAAGGGAATTTTACTAAATTTTATAAGTGTGTCATGCTTAATTTCACAAGTAGCATGCCACTAATCCCTTTCATATAAAAATCTGTTTTGAAAGTAAGATCTTAATCATTTGCAAAGAAAATATTTAGTGTTCTTAAAAAATTTTCCAGAGAAGTTCGTGCATTGCTTAAAGGAGAAGATTTCTGCAGGAATCGGTTGCTTCACCATTTAAAGCATATATTGATGTTTTCTGAGTCTTCTTGCCTATATGTTACAGTATGTTTAAAGTTCATGTTTAAAATGATTTATACATGAAAAGGAAAGAAAGATGGGTTCAAAATGATGTTTTGATGCTTCCAAATGTTTTCCATAAAGTTTATGATGCTTTAAAGTACTGAGGATTCGAGTTTAATCCAAGAATGTTTATGAATGTTCTTCCTTTCAGTAGTCGTAATATCAGAATTTGATAACTATGTAATCGGTAGTTGTTAGTTGAATCAGTATAAAGTCTAGGTTTGATAGGCTACGGCTGATAGCGTGGTTGTTGTTTGATGTTACCAGGATTCGAGTTTAATCCAAGAATGTTTATGAATGTTCTTCCTTTCAGTAGTCGTAATATCAGAATTTGATAACTATGTAATCGGTAGTTGTTAGTTGAATCAGTATAAAGTCTGGTTTGATAGGCTACGGCTGATAGCGTGGTTGTTGTTTTGATGTTACAAATATCAAGTCAAATTCCAGAAGTTGCATTTCGTTGTAAAATCAGTAGTTGCACTTTTCATTCCAGCAGTTGCATTTCGTTGTAAAATCAGTAGTTGCACTGTTCATTCCAGCAGTTGCATTTCGTTGTAAAATCAGTAGTTGCACTGTTCATTCCAGCAGTTGCATTTCGTTGTAAAATCAGTAGTTGCACTGTTCATTCCAGCAGTTGCATTCCATTGTAGTATTCCAGCAGTTGCACTATTCACTTCTAAAGTACTATTCATTGCGACTGGTACTATTCCTTGAGTCTGTTTATTTAGCAAAAATCCTTGCGTCTGGTTTCACGTATGTTAGCGCTTTTCTTGCGACTGGTTGATGCCCTAACGACGTTGTTTCCTTAAGTTGTAGCTGTCAACAGATAGTTACTGTTCATGTTAGCAGATATTCTTACGTCATTATGTCAGTTTCCTACTTCAACGACATCGTTTCATTTAATACGTTTGTTTTTAGTAAAAGGACCTTGCAACTGGTTTCTTTTAGCACAACCTGTGAACAGTAGAAGTCTGTTTTATTTCATAGTACTGTTCCATTTTCTTGCGACTGGTTCCTGACTTGCGACTGGTTCCTATTCATTGCGACTGGTTTCTCTTACGACTGGTTTCATTTCAATGATATGTTTCCAAAATCTGAATTCGATACTCAGTAAAATTTTAAAGTGGAAGCAAGAGTTTTCAAATGATGGAACCCGATGATTTTAAGAAGGAAAGTTTAAAGAAAGAATGTTAAAGGAACAAAGGTTTATTTTAAGATTTATGGCAAAGATAACATACGGTCATAACGGGTGAGGTGAGCAGCTATCAGTTGCCCTCCCATAAAGAGAAGGGTGAGCAGTCGTGTATATGTCGGTTGCCCTAACGCAAAGAAGCCAAAGGCTAAGGCTGATATCAGTAGTCACTTGATCTGGTGCAACACGGACCTAAGGAGAGCTTCTGAGCCATAAATCTAAGGAAAAATGATAATGATGTTGAGATTTGGGCTATTATCCCCTGTCTCCAAGTTTATGAAAGAAAGAATGAAAGTTTATGAAATGTTTACGAAAGAAAATGATATTGATCATTGATGTTCCTTTAACTTATGTATTGATTAGAAGTCCACCTGCGTATTTGAACTTGTTATTACTCAGGTTTTACTTGCTGAGCCCCTAGGCTCATTAGCTTTTAAAATGGTGCAGGTGCGATAGCTGGAGAGCGAACAGAAGGTGAAACTTGAATCAGCTGCTGGGCGGTGTGTGTTTGTCAAAGGCCAGCTTTTTCCGTGTCATAGCTGATGTTGTTTTGTTTTAGAATGTACTGTATTAGATCAGTTGCAACAGTTGTATATTTATATAGAATATCAGCTGTTGTAAATCGCAATTGCAATTTATAATAAAGTCTGTTTTTCCGCAAATGTTTCCAGTAGTTGGCATGCAATTGAGTATCTGTTAGATTTTGTTTTCATGTTTTCAGTTTCTTTCAAAGTTATAAGAAATACATCTTATAACAAATTGTCTTTCAGCCCTTCTTTTTATTCGAAAATTTTTATTTACCCCAATTCGTGATTCCCATGGGTTCGGGCGTCACAATCTCCGTCCACAGTACTGGTAGGGAAATGACTGGTTTAGAAAGGGGTTTCCAACGGTACCTCTCTTGACCAAAATTGGTCAGCCAAGCTCCGACTATCAGAAATCAAAGGTACGAATGAACAGTAACTAAAAGAGTTTCGGGAGAGATAGCTTCTCGAACACGCAGGAGGATAAGATATTTGTGGTCTAAAAATAACTAATTCCTAGGTCAACGGTCCTATATATACTGCTATACCAAATCTGGTCTACAGTTCCTACAGAATAGCTCAGAGCTTCTCCACTGCTCCAGCTTAGGCATACTCGCACACCAGATCACGCGTCATTACAGATCGCGCACGTATAACAGATCGCATACATATATCAGCTCGCGCCAAACCCAGCTCAGCTCGGAGCTAACAGATCAGATCTCATTTCCAACACAGGAATAACATACCACACTTCCCAGACCACGAACCAACCAGCTCACGCACAAACATAGGTCAGTTCTCACGTATACAGATCACAAACGACCACAGCAGATAACACCCTCCCAGCTCAGGCCAGATTACGCACTCCGACCAGCTAAAATCAATTAGCTCAGAGCATCAAGCTCAGCTCTTGGCCTCCAGAACAGTACGCACTACCTAGACCAGCACGTACCTCAACAGCTCAGCTCACACAGCTAAGCTCAGACCTCAAAGCTGACACCCGCTTGGACACAGCTCGAGACGCTTCCACTAACAGATTGTGCACACCAACAGCTCACGTCTGGGACAGGTCACGCTCACGGATCAGCTCTCGTGTAGGCAGGTTACGCCCCAAACAGCTCAAAAGAATTAGGCCAAACTCCTACCTTATCTGACTAACGAAATAGCTTACAACAAGTACTACAGTAACAGCGCACAACAGCAGACTAGTTCACACACTGGTCAACTCACGCGAGACCAATAGCTTACGCCGAACCTGTTCTATGTCATCAGCTTTCACCAAGGCAGATTAGATCGCATCCTACTTACCATCTTAGGATCTCCAACAGCTTACAATGCCCCAAAGCTGTTTGATAAGCCCTCAGATCACCATGCATAGTCCAGGAATAGTTTGTGATTCCAGAACAGCTCACACCTGTTGTTCCCTGCTACACAGTTCTCCTAAGCTGCTAACAGCTCACGGACTCAGCATAGTCCTTGCTGAACAGCTTACATCTAATATGAACCTCTAATCTGTTCCAACACCCAAGAGCAGCACGGCCACTCTAACAGCTCTCGCTCGTGCTAACTCAAACCGAAACCAAAACATCTTAGTGTGAAACGTGATAGCTCTCTATGCTAAATAACCTCGGCTGATTAACCCGTAAATTAAACCCAACTAAGCTACTAATTATCTTGGTTAATCACAGCCCTAACATCAAGCCCTACAAGAAACTTGTTCCACTTCGCCCTCTCCTGACTGATGATATGAGGGACATAGGAGAGTAGGGAAGAACTGTCGAGCATACTCCGCCACCTTCATTATACCTTGCACCAAGCTATTAAACTCATGCTCCTTGGCATTCTAATAACACTACAGAATATACTCTTGTCTAAAAGCTGCACAAAAACTCTACCACAAGATTAATAAACCCATCTCTCTCATGCCCGTGAAGAACCCTTACACCAATGTTGTGCATGCTCCCTCAACTGAAACGTGGCCAAACTCAGTCTCCGCTCCTCATTGTAATGGACCCTATCAAAAATACTCTCCATATGCTCAAAACATCCTTTGGCAACTACACCACCCTCAGCACCTGAGAACGTCTGGGGTTCATCCTCTGAAACCTAGATAGAACAAGTTCTATCTCATCAACCCGACTAGACAAATGCTCCAGTTCATCATCGACGTTCCTACGCATAGTAACGCTGGGCTGAACAACATCATCCTCAAGATTCAGAGCCCTAGATTTCTATACAGTCTATTTCCCAGCTCTACCTCTCCTCTTAGCCGCCATATATGAGACACCAAGGTAATACGAACCAAATCAAGTAAAGCACGTAGTCAAACACATGAAAGGAAACAAATTATGTGCCTAGACTCGAGTGAACAGGAATCGAAATTGAGCTTATCCCAGTTTAAGCTCTGATACCAAATATATCAGGCTCGGTGCTCTTTATTACAGATTAAGCACACATTTAGCGCTTAATGCGGAAGACTAAAAGCAGGTTAATATTTTTTGCTTCAGCCTTGTGAGGTCTGAGGACCTGAATGTTGCGTCACCCTTTTTGGGCCCTCGACCGGGTTCGAATCGACCGGTTGGTCACTCCCTCATGGTGGGACCGGTGCAGACCTTACCTCACAGGACTACCCACACCCCTAGAATTATGGTTAAACTGCCTCCCTAGGGATTCGAACTTTGGTCACCAGGTTTAATTATCCAAATTTCACCTCCCTGGTACCAATTGAGCTACCTCACATGAGGTCTAGAATATTAATTCAGATTAATTAATTTAGATTAATCGCTTTTAGTGGGGGTCAGTTCAGACACGATCTGAAATAGTGTAGCAGCTTGTATGCGAGCTGTTTTGGGTGATGCGGTCTTGGTGCGAGCTGAACTGATTGCATGAGCACTGAGCTAAATTGCTAGTGTGAGTTGAATCGAGCACAGAATGCTGTTCTGATGGTACATTTCTGGGATAGATTGAGTGTGCTGATCGATCGAGCGTGCTGACCTGATCGAGCTGCCTTGGGCTGATCAAGCTGTGTGCTGATCTGGTGCGAGCTGAGCTGATCTGAGTGTGAGCTGAGCTAGTCTAGTAGTACTGTACTGTTTAGCAGTGCATGCTCGTTCAGATTTATGTGCTTTAATTGAAAAATATCTTGAGTTCTTCTCATGAATTTCTCAAACTTCTTAACGAAGAGGTATATAGCATCGTTGCTGATCTGCTCAGCTGTCTTCTGTGGGTTTTCTTCGGTTACGTCTAGGGCCTGTGTAGGTTGAGATGTGGAAGGTCCTTCCTCCGATCTGGTCTCCAGCAAATTCATAGGCCTTCGGGTTATGAAACAGATCATGGAGTTCCAGTTTGTTGAGGTCCTTCGATTCCCTCATCGCCATTGTTTTTACATCCCACTCCTTGGGAAGAGCTCTCATGAATTTTAGCGCAAGTTCTCTGTTGCTGTATTATTTGCCTAATCTGGTCAGCTCTATAACCACTAAGCTGAATCTCTCATCAAACTCGGTCATAGTTTCTCCATATTTCATCTTCATGGACCCAAACTTCTGTAGGGCCACTATGATCTCACAAAATCAAGTGAAGACAGCTGCTTCTCCCCCAATTCTTCCCAACAAACAGCGACATGCACTTTCTATCGTTCCAATCGTTGCTTGGTAGTTGTTATTGTACGAGAATTCCACCAGCGACAACGAATCCTGCCAGCTACCACTGAAATCCATGACAACAGCTCGTAGCATATCCTCCAAGTTCTGTATAGTCCTTTAAGATTGGCCATCATAGGCGGTACTCATAGCCAATCTTGTACCTAAGGCTGCTTGTAAACTCTTCCAAAATCTGGAAGTAAACCTTGGATCTCTCTCTGACACTATGAATACAGGCGCTCCATGAAACCGAACTACGAAATCGATGTAAAGTTTCTCCATTTTCTTCAAAGAATTCGTCATATTGTAGGGAATGAAGTGGGCTGACTTCAAAATTCTATCAATTACTACCCAAACAGCATCACATCCTCGACTGAACGAGGCAAATGGGTCACAAAATCCATCGCTACGTGCTCTCAATTCCATTGGGGCACCTCTAAGCTCTGCAATAGTCCACCAGGTCTCATCCTTTCCGCTTTAACTTGCTGACAGTTCAGACAACGAGCGAAAAAATCAACAATATCTTTCTTCAAATCGGCCCACCAATAGTTCAGTTTCAAAGCATGGTACATCTTCCTTGTACCAGGATGTACACTATGTCGATTACAGTGAGATTCTCTTAAGATCATTTCCCTCAAATCAATCAGGTTAGGCACAACCAACCTGCCTCGAAACCTCAAACAACCAATAGATGCGACAGAGTAATCCTTCAGTTGTCCAGATTGAGTCTTCTACTTCAGCTCATGAATATAGGGATCAGTAGAGCTGCTCGGATGTCCGAAACAATCTGTGGCTCAACTTGAAAAGATGACACCACCATGTAATCATCACCTGGGTAGAAACACCAACCAGTAGTGTTCAGATGCTCATGGACCTTAGAGATATTTAGCGATGCAAGCATCGACACTTGAGCTTTCCTACTAAGCTCATCAACAACTACATTCACTTTCCCAGGATGATACTAAATCTCGCAATTGAAATCTTTAAGCAGCTCCATCCATCTACGATGACTCATATTCAAGTCGGACTGGGAGAAGAGATATTCACTTTCCCAGGATGATACTAAATCTCGCAATTGAAATCTTTAAGCAGCTCCATCCATCTACGATGACTCATATTCAAGTCGGACTGGGAGAAGAGATACCAAAGACTCTTGTGGTCAGTGTACACCACAAGCTGTTCGCCATAGAGATAGTGGCGCCAAATCTTCAAAGCAAAGACAACTTCCGCCAACTCCAAGTCGTGAACTGGGTATCGAGTCTCATGGGGTTTCAACTGACGGGAAGCATACACAATGGCTGTGAGACCCAAAATATTATTGGATTAATTGAGTTAATTAATCGGGTTTAGCATAGACCAGATTTGGCGTGAACAGATCTGTGATGGATCAGCTTTGAGTTGGTACGCTTGGGGAGCGCATCGGGTTTCTATTTTGTGTGTTTAGAGCAGATCTAGACAGTTGTATAGCTCAACAGGGTAGTAGGTAGTTTTAGAGAGTTGAGAAGTGCTGGTTGGTGGTTTCAGTTTTAGCGCTGGTTGGTTGTAATTGAGGCTAGAGGTGAAATCTGGTTGTCGTAATTATCTTGAGTTCGCTAATGTATATCTTGCGTGGGTATAGAAACACCATCGTTTAGAGGAAATCAGACCGGAAGTCGGGGCGATGTCGTTTTGGATTCAGTGAACGCTAGTCAGTGTTAGTGTCAGATCTGAGCATCCAGATCTGAGTTGCGATGTGAGACCTGGATTTGTATTAAGATTAATTTGTTGGATTGTATCGGTTTTTGGAGATCTCCGCTGGTTCAAATCTCTGTTTGAGAGTTTGGTTTACATTTTCGGGTCTGAAATAGCATTTGGAGCAATTCTGGAAGTTTTCGTGTTTTTGAGATTTTTGAGTATCAGCTGGTTTTGTGAGCTAGCAGCTGGTCGGTGGCAAAACCAGTCGAAGCGTGTTTTAGCGCGAGATTCCTGAAACGCCGTCGTTTGCGTGAAGTCTGGTTGCGCGTGTTGAAATCAGCAGATGCATTAGTGTATTTGCGTTGAGGGCTAAAACGACTGCGTTTAGTTTAGTTGGCACGACGTCGTTTGGATGTTGCGTCTGGTACCAGCTGGTGAAATTGCGTGTGTGTGTCTGCTGGTTGTTCAGCAGAAGCAGATGTCAACGCGGGTCAACATTCCTGTAGCTCGAGAGGAAACGTCGTCGTTTGGATGTTGTGACTGATTGTCCAGCTGCGAGAGATTTGTTCGTTACTGTAGCTTGCTGGTGGTATTTAGCGAGTGCTGATATCAGATTTGATGACGTCAGTGGAGCGACGTCGTTTGGGTTAGTTGCAACGCTGCGTTTTGAGGTTGCGACAGAACCAGCAGAGAGAAGCGTTGCATTGTTTTGTTCTTGCGACTGGATACCCAGCTGCTGGTATAGTATCCTATGCGACGTCGTTTGAGTAAGTTGGTGCGACGCCGTTTTGAGAACCAGCCGTAGTTTGCTTTG
>KQ999330.1:252126-302721 GCA_001598015.1 Dorcoceras hygrometricum | reverse complement strand
AGTTGGGCATCTACTCTAACAGCTCACTCACCCAAGCGACCTATATCGACACCATACTTAAGAGGTTATCTATGTAGAAGTTCAAAACAAGACATCTACCTTTGTGTCATGGGGTCACTCTGTTGGCTCTGTGTTTACGGATCAAAATCATAATTTTGATTAACACAAAATATGTTATTATTTTTCTAACGGTTTATATGAAATTTGCAGCCTTGCTAGTCTAGAGCAGACAAGAAGATATCCAAACTGGAAAATTGAGGGGACGCCCAAGATATATACGCTGGAACAGTGAGGGGATGCCGAGTGGGTACAGCAGAAGGAATCCATATTGTAGGGAACATCGAGCTGGTTCACCAGCTTGGTGCAAGAGCAGTTCAGGGATCAAGCACAGTGAGATTCAGTGAAGAGCATAACGCTTCAAGTGCAAATCAAGTGCAGATTACAAGTGCGGTGTTCAAGTACAGATAAGAGTACCAGTGCGGTGATCTAGTGCAGGTCAGATCACAGAGCGCAACAATAATCAGTTTATCATAGGGATGTCAGTCCAATAAAATACAGAATCAGAACTGATTATTACATCCCAAGAAGAAGGGATATAATCACTGGTACAAGATTGCAGCTCTTCAAGGATAAGGTTTAAAGTACCTTCAGAGAGATGGTTCAAGCAACCAGAAGAATATCGGTGTACTTGCTGATGGTTTGAAAGAGGTGTCTGAATGGAATAAGAGACCAGCACGTACACATGATCAAAGAAGAGCAGCTCAGAGAAGCTCTTGACGAGAAATAGAGCCAAGCTGGTAATAGAACAAACCAGATCAGGGAAGAGAAAATCTGATCAAAGACCTTGGCTAAGCTGGATGCTTATGAGAGAGATGAGCTCATTATGGGTGATCATGAACAATGTCGGCGCGCATGATGACGAGAAGGCGGAAGAATCAGAGGATCACATGCTGTAGTGATAGAAGAAACCAGCTGGGAAGGAAACTAGTTGGAAACAAGCTTAGAGCCCAGCAATGTTCAAGAGCAGTCATGATCAAGAGAAGAACAATTGAAGAATCGACCAGCTTCGTGTAACGCACAGATCAGCTCGAAGCAGAACAGAGACAAGATGGTTAAGCTCAAACCAGCTCAGCAAGCAGAGCAGAGGCCAAAAGCGGAAATGGACAAAACGACAAGTCAAGCGATTTGAATGCAATACTATACAAAGATTGATTATCGGTGTTCAAACTGATTGTTGTGTTGTATTCTTAGTACAGTGTTCACGTGCTTAACATGAAGAAAGCCTGCAGAAGCATTAAATGGCAAAGGACACAGAGTACAACCTTGTCAGAAGACTTTTCAATGGCTACAACCTTTGTGTTCAACGGAAAAATCTGCACAAGAGGCTTTATATATCAAGAACAGAGCACAAGCAGAATGATCAGAGAAAAAGAAAGCGATAGCGAATTGGAGAAAGTGTGTGCAAGTGCAAAATGCAAAAATAGAAGAATACACAACACAAAGCAGTGCTAGTCGCATGTTTGCACACTTAGTGACAGCTGCTGTGCAAGTTGGTTCAGTGCCCAGGTGTAAGCTGGTGCACTGACCGAAATCTTCAAAGATGATTTTGCATCATAATGACCAGTTTAGTAAATTGAGCACATCGGTGATATCTGATCATCGATCGAGATTATGATGAGACCAAAATCAAGGGAGTCGAAACGAATGTTTATGTTTGACTGAATGTTCACTGTTTGAGTTAAACTGAATGTCCCTGTTTAAGTTGAACTGAATGTCCTCTATTTGAGTTGAACTGTATGTCCTCTGTTTTGTCCAACTCAAACTCTATCCATTCACCTATAAATATGGCAATCAGGAGACACATTCATATGATTTATTCATTGAACCAAGTTGTGTGGACAACTCTCCTTTCCCCTCCAGTCCACTCTCAGCCTCCTTCCACCGTCGCTCGTCGACACCGCCGCCCTCCGCCGGACCCTTTTTTCGGTCGTCTTGGCGTGGAGATTCCATTCATGAAAATTTGTTGTGCTTTCTAGTGCAAGGCAGCGAAGGAATTTGAAAACTGGTCGTGGACTGGATTAGGCATACAATAGGAGATTCAACCGTTCAAGTGCTATTGACGCGTAAAACCAGAATAGTCGGAGCCGGGCGCGAAGCCGCCAAAGGTAAATATTTCTACACATCCTATGCATGTTTAGCTTTTGATTTCTTTCACGTATGAACGTTCTCGGCACAAAAAATTTTAAAACTTCCACTGCACCCCGGGAGCGTGATCTTGATCCATCGGTGCATCGACAGTGGTATCAGATCCAGGCTCGGAACATTCATACGTGAATTTCATTAAAACTGCATCAAAATTTTGATTTCTCTTCCTTTAAATTAATTAGTATTGAAGATAATTATTTTGATGCAATTAAGATAACAAAATACGATTTTATTTTTAAAATATATTTTATATTTAAAATGTGATTTTGGTCGATATGATCAAATTTGATTTGATTAAATTATCTTATTGTTTATTTATTTTAATTAATGTGATTGATTGTATAAATAACATGATTATATGATTTAGTATATATATATTTGATATATCTTATTGTTGAATCCGCTTGTGTTTTAAATATGATTTAAAATTAATCAGACCAAATTTCAAAATAAAATCCTTCATTTAAATCTGATTTAAAATTTATATCAATATTAAAGTTTCATGATTATATTGAAGGAACTTAGTTTAAGGATAATTATGAAGTCATGTGACAAAACGTAATCCAAGAGAGTCCTTCATAGACCGATTTAAAAATGGTTTGTATCGGCTGGGCTCACTGAGGGGCGTTGCTTTGTCTTAGGAAGTTGGGCTTTAAGTTGGCCTTAGCCTCTCTAATAACCTGGAAGCACTCTTAGAGAATGTTAGTCCATGGCTTCTAAATTGATCATAAAACAAAAGTTTATTCGATAAAATCATGAAGCTAAGGGAATTTAATTATTGTTTAAAATTTCCTACCTTCCATCAACATTGGGTGTACGTCGATGCTACCCACATACATAGCCCTGCTCATATTATTGAGGGGGTTCTGTGTGCCGAAAAGCTGTGCACGCCATTGACACTTGTTGTGAGTTGGATGGAACTCCCAATACGTTGGCTCATATTATTGGGGACGCTATGACGACCGTCCATTACAACTCAGTATTGATGGGTCATCTTGACACGTGATAGTAATCAGTATTATATTATTGGGCCCTTACTGGACGTGAGGTAAATACATGGAGGCTGCACCTGTTGCAATTCGGATATACCTTTTGAGGATCATGGTTCGCTGATATTATTCGGGACCATGATTTCTTGATTGGACTCTGTGTACCCATTAAGGAAACTGTCTTTCCCGATTTCATTAGAGGGTGGTGAAATCGTTAAAATAGTAATTCATAAAACTAAATGATCTTGTTTTATGTCTTAGCGTTTTTCATAAATAGTCAATAATGCATGTCTGTTTTTTTTTCAGTATATATTGCTATTAAAATGTCTTCGATTAAAAATCAACTTGCTGCTATACTAGATAGCAACAAATTTACTAGCACTAACTACCAAGATTGGTTGCGCAATCTCAAGATTATCTTGACTTCATAAAAGCTTCTCTACACGCTAGAGAAGAGTCCTCCGAAGGAGGCCCCTGCAATGCCGGTCCTGAGGAGCTGGCAAAATTGGAAAAATGGTGGGACAATGAGCTTAAAGCTCGGTGCTATATAATGGCTTCTATGTTCAATGAATTGCAGCGGCGATTCGAGAAGACGGGGTATGCTGCTGAAATACACCTTCACCTCAAGGAATTGTATGGGCAGAACTCTCGGATATAGAGGTTCACTACGGTCAATGAACTCATGATTGGCCGCATGCGCGAGGGAACTCATGACTAGCCGCATGCTTCATTTAAAGAGCGTTTTTTTTTAAGATTTTACATTTGTTCTTTTTTACCGCTAAATTAATGTGTGCTTTTCAAATTCTTTTAAATATTATCACTTTTAAAATTTTATGGGTACATTAAAAAGTTGTAAAGTTTAATTTAAAATAGTGTGAGCACTTTTTTAAAATCCCAATTTTTAGTAGCATTTTTAAGCCTAATTTTTCTTAATTAGAGGATTATCTCCCCAAACCCTACACACTAAAAAAAATGTTAAAAAAGGGGTAACCCACCCTTCTCCTCCCACTCATTCACGTTGCACACACCACTCCAAATGAATAGAAGTGTCGGCTAGGGTTTGTCTGGACGAAAAATTCTGGAATTTTTGAGGAAATTATATCGCGTTCGGAGCATCAATTCTTTCCGGAGATTGCCTTCCGACCATCATTTAATCGAGGCAAGTAAATCCCGTTTTTTTCGTGCACCGATGATGTCTTATTATGCATGGTGGTTCTCTTTTTTTATGGTTGTGTAAGTTTGATTTCCCGTTCCTTCACGCATCATTGAATCCATATTATGTTGTGTGTTCATTGGGACTTTCGACTGCTTGACTACCTATATATTTCAAATTCTTAAACCATGTACGTGGATGAAATTTGTTTGTTCGGGTGGGTTTTATAATCCAGGATTTTCAAATTTTTGGGCATGCTTGGTGAATTCCGTTCATGGAGTGTGGATGTGTGTACTGCATTAGAAAAAAAAGAGGGAGAAGCTGCATTTACTTTGAGAATTTTGAGTGATGGACTTGTCGCTTGTGGCAGTAAGCTTACGTTTGAAACCATTTTTTCTGTGCATCGTGTGTGTGTGTGAGTTTTTGGTGTGGTTTTAAAAAGAAAAAAAAACTGTGTTGGTGATCACTTTAGAGAATGACGTGTAGGCATGTGAGTATACTTGAGGTCTATGATGGGCTTGATGCTTTTAGAGTTACGGGAAGGTTTTGAAATATTTTGTATTTATTTTATTTTATTTTATTTTAAGGAAGAAAATTTATTTATTATTATTGTTATTTTTGGGAGAAATTATTTTTGAGGAAAACTTCTTGAGGAGAAAGTTATGACTGATATTACGGGCGTGTGGATGCTGGTCGACGGACCGAGGTGCCCTGATGCCCTGCCAAACTATTACGGACGTGTGGATGTTACCGACGGGTCGGGGTGCCCCACCAACTTGACTGATTACGATCGTATGAATTTCGGCTTTCGGGCCGGGGTGTCCCACCAAATTAATGGATTCATATGAGCTTATTTAAGCTACTTGACTGATGACTGTAGAAAATTTCTGAGCTACACTTTATAAAATAAATTGAGGAATGATTAAAATATTTTGAGGTTAATGATTTATTTTGAGGTTAAAGAAGAATGATTGAATGATTTTTAATTGATGATAAATCCTCTTATTTTGGAAATGGTTTGTGTTGATGTTAAGGTGCAATAATTGTCCCTGCTAGGTAGGGCGATCGAAACGTGATGCTTGAGTTGCTATACGATTTAAATATTGGAGTTGTGTCGTTACCACCAGCTATAGCTTTTGGTAAAGCGGCAAGCATTTGATCCTATAATTGGTATAAGAGCCAAGGTCACGGGTTCTATTTCCATTGATTGCAAGGAGTGCAATTATTGGGAGGAAGATTGTTGAGGTGTCATAATTTCCCCTGCTAGGTAGAACGATCGAAGCGTGACGCTTGAGTTGCTATACGGTTTAAAAAATTGGAGTTGCACTGTTACCACCAGCTATAAATTTTGATAAAGCGGCAAGCGCTCGTCCTACAGTTGAGGTTAAATGGGATTTTTTGAAGGAATTCATTTGGCGACCTTTTATTTGAACTGTTGACAAAATGAGTTTATGTTAAATAAAATATTTTATTGCATGTGCATGTATATGTATTATTTGCTATTCCCGGAGTTTACTTGATGGGCCTCTAGGCTCACTAAATTTCATCGATGCAGGTGATGATGTTTAGGCGGTGCTGGTTGGCGAGGGATTGGTTGGGGTGAGAAATGGTATCGATGGACACACGTTTTCCACAGATCAGAACATTTTCTTTATGATTTACAAAATTTTTATTCTTCGAAGAAGAAATATTCTTACGAGTATTTATTTGAGTTTTATCGTTTTCTGGTTGACACCTGATTGGACCAACCTTTATGAATTATTTCTAATTTAAATTTTCTGACTTATGTAGTATTTTAAAAAAATTAAGAGTTTTTTACTTTTAAAAGTTTGGGTGTTTCAGGTTGTCTGGTAGATTCTCGATGAAGGACATGGGTGAAGCATCCTATATTCTTGGAATACATATCTATATGGATAGATCGAAAAGGATGCTCGGACTCACCCAAGCAACCTACATCGATACCATACTTAAGAGGTTCTCTATGAAAGAGTCCAAGAGAGGACACCTACCTATGTGCCACGGGTTCACTCTATCTAAGTCTATGTGTCCGAAAACTGATGAGGAGATAAAGAGTATGACACATGTGTCGTATGCCTCGGCAATAGGTAGTATTATGTATGGTATGATCTCGACCAGATCGGATGTCGCATATGCTCTGGGTGTCATGAGCCAGTACCAAGCCAACCCCGACCAAATGCATTGGAAGGCTGTGAAAGATATTTTTAATTACTTACGAAAGACTAAGAATATGTTAATGGTCTATGGGGGTGGTGAACTGAAATTGGAAGGCTACACTGATTCTAGCTTCCAATGCGATGTGGATGACTCAAAATCAACCTCTGGATTTTATTCATGCTCAATGGTGGTGCTGTCTGTTGAAAAAGTTCCAAGCAAGACACCACTGCTGATTCAACCACTAGGCTGAATACATTGCAGCATCAGATGCTGCTAAGGAGGCTGTTTGGATGAGAAATTACGTCCAAGAGTTGGGCATAATTCATGAAAAATATTTGGTCCAGTCCCGGTGTACTGTGACAACACGAGTGTCGTTGCTCATGCAATGCAGCCAAGGTCTCATCAGTGATCCAAACATATACTGAGAAAATTCCACATTATCCGGGAAATTGTGGGAAGAAGACATATCGTTGTCGAATGAGTCGCCTCTACAGACATATTGCTGACCCACTTACGAAGCCCTTGCCAGGACCATTGTTCGAAAAACATCGCAAAGCAATGAGACTATGTTTGATTACTAGTTTGCTATAGGGAAAGTGGAAGATTGTTAGAGTACGTGCCCGGCTAGCCAACTTGTCATGTGGGTTTTCTCTTGTTGACTTTATATAAAACGATCTTTATTTATAAACTTTTCATTCTTGTACGTCATTCTTTATCTTCATTATTATGATTACAAATTGTTGGATAAATACTTTGAATGCACTATAGTGTATGTTGGATGTGATTGTGGATTTGATGGCTATCATGAAACACATATAATAGCCACTGTGTGTTCTAAACTAGTTACTAGTCGATTGGGCCGTCCACAAGTAGAGAAGGGCCGCCCGAGCTTGAGACTAGCATCTGCGATGCAAAGTACCACGCTTCATTGGTAGGGAACATAGAGATGTTCTGAGCATGCAGATGGATAGTGACCTGGTGATCTATCGAACTACCTTTGTTTGGACTTTTCAAGTGGTTATCATTTGTCGAGTGGATTAAGTTTGAGGTCTTGGTTGTACATATTAGTCCTTACTACTCGAAACGTCATTGAGACTCTATATGATATGTGCCTCACTTTGACCCGTTTATCGACTCATTTGGGGTCATCAGGTGGCGGGATTGTGTGAGGTCCGATGCATGTAGGATTCGATGCTTCTTTGTCAATGATTCACCGCTCGCCATTGTGCATGGATATCCTATGCTATCTGAGAAGATAACAGTGTAACAAATCTTTGGCCAGATTACTAGATGTGTTTTAGGTAAATGGGTTTACCTAGTAGCACATGCGATGTCACTATTTTATCTCCAAGATGTATGCATGGCTATAAAATCTCTAACGACTCTTGATAAATTTGTTTTAGGTAAATGGGCGATCACGAACAACGTCGATGCCTATGATGACGAGAAGGCGGAAGAATCAGAGGATCACATGCTGTAGTGAAAGAAGAAACCAGCTGGGAAGGACAGCTGGGAAACAAGCTTAGAGCCCAGCAATGTTCAAGAGTAGTTGTGAACAAGAGAAGAACATTTGAAGAAGTGACTAGCTTAGTGTAACGCACATATCAGCTCGAAGCAGAGCATAGACAAGCTAGTTAAGGTCAAACCAGCTCAGCAAGCATAGCAGAATCCAAGAGCGGAAATGGACAAAACGACAAGCAAAGCGATTTGAACACAATACTATACGAAGATTACTTATCAGTGTTCAAATCGATTTGCTGTGTTGTCTTCTCAGTACAGTGCTCACGTGCTTAAAGTGAATAAAGCCTACAGAAGCATTAAATGGCAAAGGACACAAAGTACAACCTTGTCAGAAGACTTTTCAACGGCTACGACCTTTGTGTCCAACGGACAAATCTACACAAGAGGCTTTATATATCAAGAGCAGAGCACAAGCAGAATGATTAGAGAAAAAGAAAGCGAGAGCTCATTGGTGAGAGTTTGTGCAAGTGCATAACGCAAAAACAGAAGAATGCACAACCCAAAGCAGTGCTAGACGCAGGTTAGCACGCTTAGGGACAGCTGGTGTGCAAGCTGGTTCAGTGCCCAAGTGTGAGCTGGTGCATTGACCGAAAGCTTCAAAGATGGTTTTGCATCATAATGATCAGTTTTGTAAATTGAGCACATCGGTGATATCTGATCATCGATCGGGATTAAGATGAGACCGAAATCGAGGTAGTTGAAACGAATGTTCCTGTTTGACTTGAAACGAATGTTCATTGTTTGAGTAGAACTGAATTTCCCTGTTTGAGTTGAACTGAATGTCCTCTATTTGAGTTGAATTGTATGTCCTCTGTTTTGTCCAACTCAAACTCTATCCCTCCACCTATAAATATGGCAATCAGGCGACACATTCATTGAACCAATTTGTGTTGAAAACTCTCATTTCCCCTCCCTTCCACTCTCAGCCTCCTCCCATCGTTGCTCGTCGATGCCGCCGCCCGCCGTCGGACCTTTATTCCAGCCATATTGGCGAGGAGATTCCGTTCGTGACAATTTTCTGTGCTTTCTAGTGCAAGGCAGCAAAGGAATTTGGAAACCGGTCTTGGACCTGATTAGTCGTACATGTTATGATCGAAAAACAACTTAACAGCGCTGCTATTGAAAAATAAAAATTTTGCGCTGCTAGAGGAGGTGCAATACCTCGGGTTCTTGAACATTAAATAGAGCACCGGAGACAGATCTGGTATGTAATAAAAAAATGCGTAAAACACCAGAACTGAATCCTAATTTTAAAACTATACAAACATATTTCTGTTAGAAATCTGTTTAACTCTGTGTGTGTGCTAACTGTGTATGTGTGCGTGCTAATATAAATTGCATATGCGGAATACTGTAAATAATGTAAACAATACTATGCATTCAAATTTCATTAAACATACGTTAAAGCTACTGAGCGTGACTTAACATATGTGAAATATGCTGTGCAAATATGCTAATGATAAATGTGCTAATTAATTGCATATACATATGAGGCACAATCAGATTTCATACAACCAAATATTAAGGCAACTCCACATATGAAATCTGATTGCTACTGCGTGTAAATATGCTAAATGTAAAATGCATATGCGGAAAGCTTAAAGAAATGGACCAGCTGTTTGTTTATGGAAGTTCGGACTTCAATGTCCTACGTCTCCCCTTCTTCCTCCTCGGAAGGTTCCACTAGAAGATTTGATCTACATATCGTGTACAGACCCGATCCCGCAACCAGCAGCTGCGAGAACTCCTAGACTCCACCAGCCCTCGGCTGTCACTCACTTGTTTTACGCCTATGTGTGAAAGGCTACAAACACAGAGTTTAACGTCGTCGTGCTTGGACGGGATCTGATTTTTGTTGGGTGATTCACTCGCTAAACAATTTCACACATCTCTCAAAATATGCGAGTGAATCTGTGTGTGTGAGATTTTACAGTGTATAGCTCAACTCTCAAAATAATGAATCTCACACACTGGGAAAATGCTCTACAATAGCTGATTGAGACTCAACAGTAGACACTCGTTATGCTCTCCTCTCTAATGGCGGTCTACTGCTTCGTCTCCAATTTTCTTCCCTCTGTATTTTGCACCGTGTTAATTCATCTGTCAAAATCTTCTTTCTTCAACAGTGCTCCTTGTATATATATTTGCTTCCCCCAAATATGGCCGTTAGATTAATTCCAATGCCTCTGTGTGCTTGTTATGGCTAATTTGTCTTCTTTCCAAGTTGGTACAATCATCCTCTGTATATTGTACTATTTCTCAGAATAGTACTAATCTTGTCCCCTTGATTGAAGGCATATTGTACGACTCAATTTTAGCCATTGATTCTTTCCTTTGGCGCTTCAACTGGTCGATATATTTATTCAGCTTTTGTTCAACTGTTCAACTGCTGGTTCACTCTATTTATCAACATCTGATTTAGTTCTTTGTCAACGTCTGTTTCTCTTGTTTAATGGACCTGTTTATCAACGTCTGTTTTCTGTTCAAAGGTCCTGTTTATCAGCGTCTGTTTATTTTTCTTCATTGCAACAACTTGTTTTCTTCTGTGCAATTGCAACGTCTGGTTATTCCTTCAACTTCTTTGTGTTGCGTCTGGTTCTGTTTTCTTTCAACTCTTGTCTGATTTAATCTGTGCAAGACCAGCGTCTGATGCTTCTCTGAATTCTAGATTTCTATTTCCTGTAGCCAACGTCTGGTTTTCTTCACTGTTTGCTACGTCTGGATTTTTTGTTTTCTTTGCAACTCAAGACCTTCTCTTTGCTTCTGGTTTAATTTCCTTCCTTCTTTGCATCTTATCAACAGCTTCTCAAACCTTCAACTGATCATCTAATATCAACAACGTCTGGTTGTAACTTGTTCAACGCTCTGGTTTAACTTGGCTATGCGTCTGGTTCTATTGTGCAGCGTCTGGTTACTTGCTGCGTCTGGTTCATTTCTTTTACAATTGCTGCGTCTGGTTCTTTTCTTTTACAACTACCGCTTCATCTGGTATCTGATTAATTTTGCAATCCAGCATCTGATTTACTTTGCACCACGTCTGGTTTAATCTTCTTTTACAACGTCTGGTTGTAACTCTTCACAACATTTGGTTCAATTTATTCAGCGTCTGGATCATCTCTGTTTCACATTTCTTCTCTTATTTGATCCAGATTTCTCCTGTTCATATCTCTTCCATATTCTCCTGTTCACAACCAGATTTCTTCTGTTCGACTCATCCAGATTTTTCTTCTTCTTTTTAATCGTGTTCCAGATGTCTACTATGTCAATTCCTTCAACAGATCTTTCCTTCTCTTTTAACTCCACGTCCAGATTTCTTCCATCAACTGATCCAGATTTCTTCCATCCACTTGCTAAATCATATACGTCTGTTTATTATCTTCCTCCAGACTTCTACTGTTCACTCCTCTTATGTTTACCAGATTTCTTCTCCTCGATAAACAGATTTCTTCTTCTCTTCGACTGGACAAACTTCTTTGCTTCTCACGACTGGACATATTTATTTGCTTCTTCTATTTAATTCCAGACTTCATAGATTTCTCTTTCTATTTATCAATTTATTCCTGTAATAGATTACTACCTTTCCTTCCTTTTCTTTGTTCTTTATCAGCAACCTTCTGTAAATCATCATAATCGAATCGACTTCTTCTGATTCTTTCTTATCTTCACAATCTGTTCGCAATATCTTCTTGTAGGCGATACATCTTTCATACAGATTTCTAATATTACTTCTGCACACTTCGTAGAGATGTTAGTAACACAATAATAGGTTTTGTGTAATTCAAAACTTAATCTGGATCTGTTTACACAGATCCATCAGTACAATCGGAGATTCGACCGTTCAAGTGCTATTTCCATGTAAAACCGGAATAGTCGGAGCCGGGCACGAGGTCGCCAAAGGTAAATATTTCTAAACATCCTATGCATGTTTAGCTTTTGATTCCTTTCACGTATGAACGTTCCCGGGCACAAAATTTTTTAAAACTTTCGCTGCACCCCGGGAGTGTGATCCGGATCCGTCGGTGCGCCGACAGTTCTTAGGTACAGGGCACTCTCGAACTGCTTCGACTTTGTATGGATCTACTTCTATGACTTTCTTAGAAATTATATGACCCAAAAATTCAACATTCTCGAGACAAAACTCGCATTTACTAAACTTAGGAAAAAATTTCTTTTTCCTCATTAAATCCATAAATGCAGAAGGCGCATTTGTTAACCAAAGGGCATCACTAGAAATTCGTATTGCCCATAACGTGTTCTAAAATTTGTTTTATGGACATATGCCTCTTTAATTTTTAACTGGTCGAAGGTCTATCTTAGAAAATACAGCTGCACCTTGCAACTGATCAAACAGATCATCAATCCTAGGGAGATGATACTTATTCTTAACAGTTAGCTTATTCAATTCCCTATAATCGATACACAGTCGCATAGTACCGTCATTCTTCTTAACAAATAGCACTTGTGATCCCCATGGTGACGTGCTAGGACGAATGAGTCCTTTATCTAATAAGTCTTGTATTTGATCTTTTAATTCCTTCATCTCTGCTGGGGCAAGTCTATAGTCCAAGCATTTCTTTTGGAAATACATCCGTAAATTCATTCACAATCTCGACATTTTCCAGCTTGGACCTCTTATCTTCTACTAGTGATAGAGCACTAACTATGAATCCTTGATATCCTTTCTTCAAATTACTCTGGGGCTTCATGGCTGATACCAGCTTAAGGGTCCTATCCAGCCTATCGGCTTGGAATAAAAATGAATTTTCCTCAGCTGGTTTGACCTCTACGGTCCTTTGCTTAAAGTTTATAATCACTCCATACTTAGCTAACCAATCCATTCCCAAAATCAAATCGAGCTCAAGCGTAGTAACATTATCAAATCTGCGTATACAACATACCCCTGTAGTTTAAGCTCTATGTTGCGAATTATTCTATTAGTTACTAAGCTTTCTACAAAAGGTAAATTTACACAATAACCTATCCTTAACTCTTCTGGCTAAATAGATAGATTATCAGCAAAAACTGCTGATATAAAAGAATGTGTTGTGTCAGAATCTAACAATGCTAAAGTAGGCATACTGGCGACAACAATTTTACCTGTAACCACTGTTGAATCTGGTTGATGGTCTTCTGTCATTACAAAGGCTCGGCTGGTGATTATTTGCTTTGCTTGCGAACAATTCTTGGCTATGTGGTCTGGCTTGCCACATTTGTAACACACGTTCTTCCCCGTTCGGCACTGTCCAGAGTGATTTCTTTGGTAGGTGGGACAAACCGGCCTATTCTCCAGCTTAGGAACATCATTGATCGGTTGGGCTTGAATGGGTCTTTGTCCCTGAGACCTCTGCTGGTTGTTATTTTTATTGGGTCTCTTTGATTGTCTCCTGTATTTGTTTTGGAAGGCATGTCGTTTCAATTGACGCTCTTCATCAATTTCCTTCCAATCTTGTTCAGCTCGTAGGGCTTTGTTCACGGCTGCCTTGTAATCAACTGGTTCAGCGAGCCTCACATCATGCTTTAAGGTTGGCTTAACCCATCAAAAAAGTGACGGAGTTTCTCCTCAGCATCCCTTCCAATTAGAGGAACAAAATAACATCATCTCTCGAATTAGCGGATATAATCCCGCGCCGACATGCCTCCCTGATTTAGAGTTAAAAAATCTTTCTTCAGCTTAGCCCTCACGTCTACTGTAAAGTACTTATCTTAAAACACCTTTTTAAATTCCTCACAGGTGGGCATAGCCAAGCCTACAGTTAGCTTGGCCCCTTCCCACCATATCATCGCATCTCCCCTCAACATATATATAGCACACCAGGGTGTCTCCTGGTCAGATAGGTGTAGAAAGTCGAATATGACTTCCAGAGATTTGATCCAGCTTTCTGATATTAGTGGATTAGTTGTGCCAGAAAACTCTTGAGGACGGTGCCTTCTAAATCTTTCCTGGGGGTCCTCACGACTAATCAATCATCCAGATGATTGACCATTCCCTGGGCTGGACTGATCAACCAAGCGTTCCAGCAGCTGAGCCATGCTGGATAAAACATGATTGTTTCTGTTATACTCACTCTCTCCTTCCATATTACTTCTTCTTCCTCTACCTCGTCCTGAAATTTATCTGCATTTGTAGCCCAATCCACCACAAGTATATTATGAGGGAATTCTATATACTAGAACATGAAAGTAAAACTTACAAGTCAATAGAAGCGGCTGACGAGATCTGGTTCAGACTGGAAAAAGTATTTATCTCAAGGACCGTGCTCTGATACCAATTACAGCGCCCCGATCCAAAAATTTCAAGATAAATAAAACATTTCAGATAAATAAAAGAGATGGTGCAATTGTGAAGAAGGAAACTTGTGCTGAGCAAATTTGCGATTAAATAAAAATTTCCAGATCACGACTTTTAAAGAACCAGTTGACTAACTCGAATAGGAATTGACAAACTTGCGGAATCTTATATACCATCAAAGGTTACAATAGATTACATCAACAAAGGAAACGATAATCTGAATTGTTCAAATCTAAACTGTAACTACATTTCTGTACAACAAAAATAATGTTGTAAACCGAACAGATCGGAAGCTAATGTCCATGATAAACACCCCCAGCTGGTCCAGCTCACACCATTCGGCTTCACCTAACTCTCATTACCTGCACTTAAGAAAACTAGTGAGCCTAATGGCTCAACAAGTAAATCTGGAATAACAGAAACATGCAGTACAAGCATCAAAATATCTTTTACTGCAATATGAAATCTCGTAAACTGATAGTTCAAAAATGAACAACTGATAATGTAAACTGGTAACTAAAATCTTCACTTAGCAATAATAAAAGCAAAATTTGTACATGCTTTAAAACGTCTAAACTGTAAACTTTAAACTGTAAAGTTTAATCTGTAAAAGGAAGTAACATAGAACTTTTCTCTGAGCTATGGTTGTAAAACACTTTGTGCTCTGTTCTTATTTTCTATTGAATAATGGCTTAGATACTGATAACAAACTGTCTTCTGTATACAGGATCTGGGGAATAAATCCGAACTAGGTGAAGGGGTATATAGGTTCATCAACCCATAATCCTTATGCTTCCTGATTTGAAGGGGTATATAGTTTGTCAACTATAATCATTATCCTTCCTGTGACCATCTGTTACCTTTGCCAAAACTCACTTTAACTTTAAAACTTTACTTCCTTTAAAACTTTCTGGAAAACTATCTTTCTTTAATTTTCTTGATCTGAAACAGATCGTTTTTAAATACAATTTGTTGTTTTAAAACTCTTTTGATGTTCGAAAACCATTGGAAGTTCATTGAAATTCAATCGAATATGAAAACTGGAACCAGCTTGGCATCGTGCTGGGTACCAGCTCGGGCTAAAGGAATGAACAAAGAGCAGCTGAGCTTTGAGCTGATGTACTATTTCTTTAACTGAGTATAATTAAGAATGAAATGTAGTTATACTTTCGAATTGAAAAAAGGAAAGAAGAATTGAATTGAAAATCGATGTATCAATCCAGACTGGCCCTGAGCTGGATCTGGACATGAGATGGATCAGCTCGGAGTAAACCAGCTCGTAGGTGTACTGGTTCAGAACAGGGAAACCAGCTATGGTCTATTGAATCAAGTGAAGTAACTCAAACTGGGTAATTGGATCATAAACGCATTGTTCAATGAAACTCAGATCGCAACTAAACTGGACAAAGAAAACCATCTCGTAGCAGAACTGGGCTACCAGTTCGCAATTGAATCGGACAACCAGCATGCAACTGAACCGGACAACCAGCTTGGGAAAAATAAACAGGTTGCGAACTTAACTCAAAAACAACTAAAAGCTTGAAAGGTTTCTTTAGTCTAAAGAAATTAAAAATATCTAAAGAAAATTCCAGAAACAAAAACATGTAAGCTACTTATAAGTTGCTTGTAAGCTACTTATGAACCATTTCCAGAAAACTCAGGAAGAATACTATACGAACACCGTAAATCATTTTTCCAATAACTTTTCTTGAATCAAAACACAGAAAACTAATATTTATCTCATAACATAGTCTAAAAAAATTAAAGAAACATTTTTCAAACCTTTAAACTCAAACACGCATGCAAACAGAATTCAATATATTCTTTCAAAAATGCAGCAAGAAATAGAGTCTACTTGCTTGGATTCCGACGACAGTTAGCAACGATCTATCTAGCTTGAACAGCGAACAAACAAGAATGTCTCTTTAAACTTCAAAGCGACCGAGCTTCGGTCGCTTTTCTTGCTAGAGAGAGAGCTACTTCTCAGAATTTGCTTCAACGTATTGTTTTTTTGTGTAAATGAAAATGTGTGGTGCTTGTGTGGTATTTATACTAAAATTTTTAAAACCAAAAATAATAAAACATGTTTTATAAAAATGTTATTTGCGTTCAAAACACAAGTGTAAGTTAGACCGATTTTGTAGAAAATTGAGATGGATCGGCTTGTCTGGACACGTTGAACAGCTCTTGAAACTACGCCTCTAATCTGGAACAACATCTCAGACGAAAGCTGATTGATTGAAAAATATACAAACAAATCCCTCAAACTTTAAACTTTACTTTTGTGGATTTATGTATTTCTAGGTGTTACATTGTTACCTTTTATTGCGAGGAAAAAATCTCTTAAGATGGGGAGAATGTGAGGACTGTAACTAGTTGAGAGGATTAACAGCTTAATCGGACTATATTAGTGGTTAACTCGGGATAAATTAGCTTAGGGAGTATCGGTTGAGAGGGATCGACTAGGAAACAAGTTGATCTTAGGTCCCGAGCTAAGCTGATAAAGGAGGCTGTTGCGGGCTGCAGTCTAGGTCGACACCTTTAATAGTCATGACGATGTTCTGTGCTTATCCTAGAGAAGCAAGTTGAGTTTTACTTGCTAGAGGATGGTATCAATTCGGAGCGCGCTAGTATTGCAGTGTGAGAATTCCAGCTTAGAGGTTTTCTGTGTAGCGATGAGCTAAATCAGATTGGGTGCAAGCTGACAGGTCAATCCATTGCTATTATTAGCCGTGATTGGCACATGAGCTGGGTTAATAGTACTGTAACGTGAACCATTCCGGTGTAACGCTCCGAGATGATAGCAGTTTAGGAGGTCGATGTAAGCTGGATGCAGCCTTGGGCGTTATGCAGAGTCGTAAGCTGAGTTGATCCTTGAGAGCTATGAGCTTTGGATGATTAACGATTAATTGAGATAATTAATCGGGCTTAAGCATAAACCAGATCGGGCGCGAGCTAGTCTGGGGAGGATCAGCTCTGAGCTATATTACCCGATGGAGCACGAACTGAACTGCGCGTGGAACAACTTTGAGCTGTTATGCTTTGATTGATCTTGGAACAGGTCTTCCAACCTTAAGCTGGGTGTATATAATAGCGTAGAAGCGATCAGCTTTGAGGATTTGCTGCCTGAGCGTAGGAACAGTCCGAGCGTGGATAGCTGGATGTTTCAGTGGTCTTGTCGTGAGCTGTTCTGGCTCAACAGTAGTAGGTGTGATCAGTCGGAAGGTGTTGTGTAGTGGAACATGGGCATTCTGGAGTTAGAACTAGATTCATCTTAGAGGTGTGTTGGGTGCTCTGAGCTGGATGTCCCAAGCTGGAGTGATGTGCAATGTCATTTAGTGATACCAGCTTAGACGCAAGCTGGTCATATTTTCCTGTGTAAGGCAGCGCTGTTTGCTGTTACCAGCTTAGGCCAAGTTCAGGTTGCTGTCTCTAGCTTAGGTGTGATCTGTTCGTAGTACAGACCGGATGAGAGATGGTAGGGATCAGCTTTGGTGAGAGCCGGCCAATGAGTGATCTGGCATGTTGTTGTGAGCTGTTTCGTTCTATCAGAGCTGGTGTGAGCGAGTTTAGTGCTCCAAGCTGGATGGAGCGAGAGCTGGATTACTTGCCAGAACGAGTGAGTATGCAATCTGGATGTGTGCGTGCTGGTGTATGCCCGAGCTAGTACCTGCTGGGAGTCCCAAGCTGGTACCAGCTAGGAGTCCCGAGCTGGTCGATGGCTACTGTTCACCAGATCGCGGGAGACTTAAGTTATATACATATTGACCTTGAGCAACACTTAGTCATAATATACCACACGTCCCATATCTCCTACATGAAGCTCCCGATAGATATTTTCCAAACCCTCGTTACTGTTCACCTGACCTAATATTTTCCAAATCGTCGGAGATCGGCCGATCTGCTTGGATCGAGGGTACAACGATTGGAAACCCCTCTTTAGGACCGATGTTTCCATACTGGTTTGGAGCCGAGATAAGGTCGAACGGAGGAGATTGCAGAGAATTGTCGTGAGTTGTGTGTCGCAATTTCTGTCTGGGTTGAGCTTTGGTTCAGATAATACCTCTTGTGGTTTTTGTCTTGAGCTTCTGGCCCTGAGCGGTTGGCCGAGGCATGAGCGTAGCTGTTTGTGTGTCCTGTTTTCCAGTCATGAGCTCTGCTGAGATATTTTGACAGGATCTGCGTAAGGTACGAATCAGAGCTTGTATTTACAGCTTTGAGATATGCATGTGAACATGTTGTGTTTGTGTGTTGTAGCTCTGTTGTATCTATGCAGTATAGCTGCAGGCTTTTGGGTGAGCGCCGAACCTTGTTAGCCCTGCTGTTGTATGAGCCGTACCCTGTCGAGCTCCAGTAGCTAATAGACGTGGGTTGGGTAGCCGCGTTGTTTGTGTAATGCTTGAGCTGCCTATGTAGGAGGTTGCTGTAGCCTTTTAGGTGTAAACTGGGCGGCCGTGTTGTTCATGTTGCGTATGTTTTCATATCCTTTATACGTAAGCTGGGTTGCTACACCGTGTTATTACTGGTGTGCTTGTCACTGTGAGCTGGATGGCCTTGTCGTGGGTAGGCAGTATAGCAGTAACCTTCTGTGTGAGCATTGAACCCCACTAGACTTGTTGTTCTGGGGGCTGTTTACGTGTTGAGTGCCATAGCCCTTTCAGGCGTGACCTGAGTGTTGTGCTATGTTCTTGATTGTCGTGCTTAGGTCATGTGCTAAGAGCTTAGCCTTATGTCGCATATTATTACCCGAGCTATTTGGTTTTATGCATGTGTGTGATTCTGGAGCTTTTGGCTATTGTTGTGGGCTGTATGTAGTGGTTTTTTCATACACGCATTTTCATGTTGAGCTCATCCCTGGTATTCTGCATGATGTTCATGAGTTTGTGTCTTGAATGCACGCATGGCATGTTGTTGAGCTTCTTCCTTGGGATCAATGCTAGCTATTTGCTGTTCTCGATCTCCTTCTTCTTTATCCTCGCTAGCTGTTTGCTGTTGTGGAGCCTATCTCTGTTGGCCAATTGTTGTTGCTAATCATTAGTACCAGGAGGCGTTTTGTTGGGTTCCTTGAGGACGACTGGATAGCTACCGTGCTCCTCTTCTCCCTGCTTTTCTGGTTGTTGCCGCTATGATACGAGTGAATAGCTACCACGCTCTCATGATCTTGGGCATTGGCGGGTTGAGCTAGCTTCTGGTACTGCATGTTGAGATGAGTGGATAGCTACCACGCTCTCACATGCCTCAGGGCCACTGTGTTGTTGATTCCAGCTGTTTGGCCGTTTGAACTCCATTGAACTCTGTATTTTCGTATCTCCAACTGTTGAGTTGTATCTTTTGAGTTTTGTAATCTCCAGCAGTTGAGTTGTTTGTCTTGACCTTCGTAATAGCAGAGTTTCCGTAGGTTGTTTTCCTTGAGTTCTGATGTTTTCTTGGCACCCTTTCATGCATTTCACGACATAATGTGTACTATGTTACGTTGCTCTTCGTACTGGGGTTTGACACCTTTCCCTTTGGGGGTTGTTTTGTTGTACATGTTAATTTTCAGGTTATTCAACTGGTCCTTGAGTTTCATCAGCTGTCGGAGCCCTAGAGGGTTGAGTTCCTAGTTATGGATGTATGGAGATTGTATCGAGTCATTGCCAGGGGATGCCTTGTATAGTTGTTTTTAAAATGATTTGATTATTTGTATATATGTATACCCTTGTGAATATTGAATTTATATGAGGGGCTTTTGAATCAAAGTTAGTATTTTGATTAAGAATGTATTTTGAATGATATACTTTACAGTCATGCCAAAAGAAAATTTTATCCACTTTTAAGCTTCTGTGTTTGCATGTTTATTTATGTTTATGAGCATCGAGCCTGAAAACCCCAGTAAAGTTAACGTAGTAGAAGAGGCGTTAAGAAGAAAAAGCAGTAGGATTAGCTCAACTTTCAGTTCAGATATCATTAGCTAAAGAATAGAGAGTTTTGAACTGGAAGTGATTACGTAGATGATATTTTGACAGGATCTATGTAAGGTACGAATCTGAGCTTGTATTTACAGCTTTGATATATGCATGTAAACATGTTGTGTTTGTGTGTTGTAGCTATATTGTGTGTACGTTGTATAGCTGTAGTCTTCTGGGTGAGCGCCGAACATTGTTAGCCCTGCTGTTGTATGAGTCGTACCCTCTCGAGCTACGGTAGCTAATAGGCATGGGCTGGGTAGCCACGTTGTCTGTGTAATGCATGCCGTGGTGTGAGCGGTGATGAAGATGAGCATGGTAAGACACATTCTGGATTGTAAAGACCACATTTTTCGAAATGAAATTATAATAAAATTGAAGGTTCTAATTGAATGATACTCAAAATTCGTACTTGGTCAGAAGACAATTAACCAAATACTTTTGGGCTAAAATGCACATGTATAGAAATTTCAGATCACGGTTGAAAAGGAAACAATTCAGAGCTTAGAAAATTTACGGAATATAGACAGACTTTACAAAATGATTTCGTTCAGTGTACAGAGAACCATATATGAAATAACTAATACAATTTCTTTACAAACTGGTCGATCTCAAATCTAAGCTGAACAAAACTATGAAATCTGGCTAGCGTGAAAAGGCAAGTTCCATGATAAACACTGCAACGCCTAGAAATTCCTGACTAAGTAGAAATGAGTGCATGACTAGGGGAAAAATATTTTGATGATTACATGCCATCTTATATGATTTATTTATGATTTTATGTTGCATGGTATGCATGTGTTGTTTTTCAGCCTGTTTGAGTTACAGACGCGTGGACAAGGTTAGGGCTGACCGGAATGAAAATGAATGAGATTTTTATGTTATTGGATTTTTAAGAATGAAATTATTTTATTTTAAGCAACAATTTCTGAAAATTTGAGTTTTTATGATTATTTTGGAGGGGAACCCGTTTTTCGCCTATACGGGCTGGTATATTGAGTTTTAAGGTATTTTAAAATATGAGGAGGTCTTGATTTCGAAAATATTTAATCTTTAAAGCCCAATTATGAGTTTTAAGTGCCTTTTAAATTAATTAGAGGGGCAAACCTATCTTTTTCTCCCTTTTTTCCTAATTAAACCCATAGGGGTCAATTGTGTCACATTGCATTAATTCATAACTCAAAAATTTACACAAACCTAGCCCATAGAACATCAACCAGCCTTCCTTCCATCCCTCTCAAGCACACAAAAATTCGAACACTCCATTCTTGGTCAAGGTTGGTGATCCAAATCCGGTGGTGCCCCGATCTTGCGTCTACAACGTCGGTAACTCGCAGATCTACCTCTTTTACAAACCAGGCATGTGATATCAACTTCTTTTCTCACAATTTAAACTATATTAGACTGTTTCATGAAAAATGTGTGAATTGAATGTGTTTTGTCCAGATCTATATCCACTTGTTCGAACTTCATGCATGGCACGTAACGTTTCTTATGTTTTGGCTTTGATCTTGCATCATTCGGTTTGTGAAAGGTCCATGGGACACGGATCATGGCTAGATCGATGCGTGAGGGTCCTAGGAGGTTCATGGGGGTCCATAGGTGTTTATAAGTCGGCTAGAGCATGGCTGGATCGGGACTTCACGTGCGGCCGCACGGTATCACAGGCCGTGGGTGGGATGCCAAATTCAGGTGCGTCGTTCGTGAGGTGTGGTGCTCGGTTGGGAACATGGTTGGTTCTTATGTGACCAACTGGACCATTGGGTGTTCTAGCCAGTGGTGCTCCGGCCAGGGGGCCGGAGCAGGGAGGTAGACGCGTGTTTGTGGCGGCTGGTCGCGGCGGCGTCGAGGTGAACATTGCATGGGAGTAGGGTTTTTGGTGGTTGGTTCGGTTCAATTGAACCGGTTTGGTTTGTTTTAAAATTAAGTAAAACTTTTAAAATAATTAAAGTTATGTTTATTTTTAAGTTTTATGTCAAAATTGGGGCCTTTGGAATTTTATTGGAGCCAAAATTGATTTCTAGGATTTTAAATTGGTCAAAACCGATCTTTTGGTCAAAATCAGTTTTTGAGGTCAAAATTGATTTAAAGCGATTTTAAAAGTCAAAATTGATTTTCAGAAGTCAAAATTTATTTTAACTAGTCAAAATTAGCCTTGATTTCTAAATTCAAAATTTAATTAAAATAGGCAAAATTTTAAAGAGGGTGAACATTCGTTTCATCGACTAAGTTAAGAGTGGTGTTTAGTCTAGAAGTAGTGAATCAAGATCCTGAACCAATCTTTGACCGAATTAGAAAAATGTAGAAGCCCCTAAGTGTATATTTAATCATATATATAGTATTCTATGTACGTAAATGTTTTAAAGGAAATGATTAAATATGCATTGACGGGCTAAACTTTTAAATTACATGATTTTAAGAAATGCACGCATCATGATATTTTATGAAACGATGATGCATGTCTCTTTTAAGATAAATCCGAGAGATGGAAGTGATGTGACAAATTTTAATGATGGGAGCTAGCCGGGTAGCCTGGCCCGAGCCCTGTTTTAATGTATGATTATGAGCCTATGGAACCATGTGATCACGACATGGTGAAGTGACAAGCATAGAGGTGTGACATATAGGGATCCTGGCTCGAGATCGGGTGAACCACACCATCACGTACGTTGGTTATTTCGACTGATCAGTCACACGCCCGCTCACATCCACTGATACGACTCATACGTTTTTCATGTTATGTTATGTCATGCCTTATGTATGTTTTCGTTACGTATGTACAATATGAAATGTATGAAGCAATGTTTTAAGATCATGCACGCATTCACGTTTTAACGTTATTTTATTACAAATATGTGCTTGCATGCGATTTTATTAGTATGTACTTTGTTATGATATACGATAGAGCATGCTGAGCCTCTAGACTCACTAGGTTTAAATGGTGCAGGTGATAATCCTGTGGAGTTCGGTGAGGACATCTGAGCGCCTGTTGCAGCAGTACCCTGACCGCAGCGATGTTATTTTGAGATGATACAGTTTTGGATGTTGGTTTTGAACATGTTTACTTTTCGTGTTTTACTCAGTTGATTTTTATACTGTGTGGATGTTTTAATGTTTTAAATACTTTTAATTACGTTTAAATTATTGTTGAGAAAATGATTTAGAAATTTTTTAAAGAGGGAACGAGTCACACCTTAATTTTATGTTTTTCCGCACATGTAAAAAAAATTTCTATAGTCTGGTTCATTTCAGTTGGTATCAGAACGGTGCTTCTGGTGGGGTACTTGCATGCTACGTGGAGTTCAGAAGTCGCACTACCAGTCTGTGAGTTTTACTGTTTTATTATTTTTGTTTATGTTTGCATGCTGCATGTTTTAGCCTTGCATGAGTTTTTGGCCTTAGAGTTTTGAAAATAGACGCTTAGTCATGCACTTAGATTTATTTGATAAGGTTTTGGTGTATCAGAACAATGCCTCCCCGATGTGTAGGACCCAGCAGGATTATGCTACACCTCCTCCTCCTCCCCCACCACCTCAGTTGACTCCATATGAGAGAGCTAGCGTGGACATGCTAGCTGGGATTACCAGATTGTGAGACCTGAAATTTTAATATAAGATTAATTGTTGAATTAATCGGTTTTTGGAGAATTCTGGGTTTTCGGAGTTCTATTTGAAGGGTACGTTTGCATTTTCGGGTCGGAAATCATGCTTAGAGAAATTATGGAAATTTTGGTTTTCCGAGTTTGAAATCTGGTTTTTCGAGAAATCTGTTTTTGGTGAAATATGGTAGTAGATTTGATGAAATTGTTGAATTAATCGGTTTTTGGAGAATTCTGGGTTTTCGGAGTTCTATTTGAAGGGTACGTTTGCATTTTCGGGTCGGAAATCATGCTTAGAGAAATTATGGAAATTTTGGTTTTCCGAGTTTGAAATCTGGTTTTTCGAGAAATCTGTTTTTGGTGAAATATGGTAGTAGATTTGATGATGTAAGCTTCGCTGGTATGCGTTGCGTTGATGATGTAAGCCTTGCTGTTGAAGAAGTCTGGTCGCTGGTGTTATTTTCCTTCGCAGCGTGTTTTTTTGGCGTGAGGTCCTTACGCCGTCGTTTCATGAGAGATCTGTTTTGCGCTAATGTGTAGAGATCTGGTTCTAGCCTATTTTGTTAAGGCTTGAAACGCTGTCGTTTGGATAAGTAAGAACGGTGTCGTTTTTATTAGCGCTTGTGGGAGAGATCTGGTATAGGCTGGCATGAGATATGCTCGTGAGCGGAGAGATCTGTTTTGTGTATTGCGGGTTTATGCGTTGGTTCCTAAACGCCGCCGTTTTAATAAGTTGCTACGTCGTCATTTTTGGGAGTAGCACTAGTGAGATATCTGTTTGCAGCGATGAGGTCTGGTTGGATTATTGAAAACAGATGTAAAAGTTGGTCAACTCTCCTGTAGCGTGTTTCCAGCTTTCAGCGCTTTTTGACCAGCTTTCTCCGTGGTTTTGTGCGACATCGTTTTGGGGTCTTGGTTGTGTTTAGCGTGCGTTGGTTGTGAGATCTGTTTCTGTCGGTGAGTTTTGTAAACAGACTTCTCGCGCCTTTAAATAGGAAGCGTTGGCTTCGTTTTATTTTTACCAGATCCCATACTTAGCAAATTTCCCGATCTTCATTCTCTGCTCTCAAACCCTCGGGTACTATTCACCGTAGATTTTATCCGGCGATTCCCGTTGATTCCGGCCACCATTTTTCACGTTCGAGGTAGCGTTGGACTCCTCTTGGAAAGCTCTTTCATTTCGTACCCATTCTGGAAGCTATAGTTGGCTGGATCGAAAGCTCGAAGCTGCTATATTTTGGCCGTGCGTGTGGGGTCGCAGGTAGCTTTCGAATTCAGTTGTTGGAATATTGTTCTAGGCCTTGTTTTAAGCTTCCTGTTAGATTGTGTGGGTAGAAAGGAAGGTTGATTTTGTATGTTAATTCCAGCCGTGAGCCTTTAGTGGTTGGCCGTGAGATTTGTTGTATTTTCCCCTGATATCTGTGCACCGTGTATTTGGCAGACTTTGTGCAGGCCGTGTTTTGCTACGTTCCTTAGAGGAATCTGTTTTGTAGTAATTGTTGCACAAAAGTATAAGGTACGGATTTGAGCTTGATGTAGCTTGGAATTGGCGTGAGATATTATGCGTGGCTGCTGGGATGTTTCGGTGAACCTATCTGTGTATTTCTTGCTGAACATTGGTGTTTATGCTAGCTGTTTCATGTGAATTGCATACACGCATTTTTCACGCATATTTCAGATCCCTTGTGTATCGTATTTGGCAGCCTTGTGTCTTGTATTGATGTTGTTGATTCTTACCAGGATGCGAGGGCTAGCGGCGATACCGCACTCTCATCTCCCTGTTGGGATCGTTAGCCACCATGAGCCGAGTGGTTAACTACCACAGTTCATGGGAGAGGCAACGAAAGGTTGAGTCGTTTGATGCATCTGGTATTCGGGTGTTGTATCACGGCGAGTGGCTCATTACCACACTGTGAACACACCCCGTGGCCACTGTTGTTGCAGATTCTTGGAGCTGTGCTTGAGTTCATTAGCTCCCTTGTTGGTTGAGCCTTCTGTTGTTATCCGATGTCTCATGCATTGCATCTGCATTTTATCTTATGCATTCTTTTGCTATATTAGTTGCTCTCCGTACTGGGATTTGACCCCATGTCCCTCTGGGGCTTAGTTTGTTTTCTTGTTTGTGTTGGTTTCAGGAAACCCAGGTTTTACAGCTGGTCGTGGCTTTAACCCAGCTGGTGGTGCCCCAGGAGGTGGTTAGCGTGTCCCAGTTGCATATAGCATATATATATATATATGTATCAGTTAGCCAGGGGGATGCCCTGCGCTTCGTTATTGTATCCCGTAGTTGGAGTCTGATACATGTTGTCGTTGGATGTTGTTATGCTATACTGTTTCTGTTGTGGTTGGATTTTAAACTGGGTTCGTATTTTGAGTATTTTTGTATTTTAAATTATATGTTTTAAACCGTCAGGCCTAAACGCGAATATTTTACCCGTTTTTTGATAAGCTTCCGCATGTGTTTGTATGTTTTACTCTATTTAAAGCACGAGGCCTGACATTTTTGGTATCAGAGCTTAAGCTGGGATAAGCTCAATTTCTTTGATCTCACTCGAGTCTAGGCACAGTGTTGTGTGTTGCATGTGCTTGGTTATGTGACTACGTGCTGCATATTTCTGTGTTATGTGCTATTTATGCTGTATTTGTTCTGTTTTGCTTGATCTTGTTGAGTGTTTTCGTAGATGCCGCCTAGACGTCGTGGTAGAGATAGGGGACAGTTTGAGGAATCGGCAGGACAGAACGAGGATAGGCGTAGTGCTCGCAGTCATACTCATGTTAGTGAGGAGGAGGAAGTTGCTGATTTGCCTCCCCCGGTGGAGCGGATGGATGTGGTGATCGCTCGGTTTCAGAGGATGAACCCTCCAGTCTTCAATGGTGACAAGTCCAGTGAGGATGCGGATTCGTGGCTCCGGAATGTTATTGCTCTTTTCGACCGAGTTCAATATGATGATGATCTTCGGCTGAGTTTAGTGACTCTCTTGCTTAGGAAGGCCGCAGAGCGCTGGTGGCGAGGTGCTTCGAGTACTTGCTGGAGACCGGAGTTGGGATCTCTTGGGATAGTTTCTGTACCACCTTCCGGCAGGAGTATGTACCGGAATCTTATGTGAATGCCCGTGAGAGGGAGTTTGATCGTTTGGAGCAGGGCTCCATGTCCGTGAGGGAGTATGCGCGTCGGTTCTCTTCCTTGTTGGAGTACGTTCCCCATGTTTCTGGCCGAGAGAGGGCCAAGCGGACTCGATTTATTGAGGGTTTGAATGATGAGCTTTATCAGATGGTGTTGACCAGCAAACCCAAAACGTATGCTGAGGCAGTGGATAGTGCCCTTGATCTCGAGGAGGGCATGCGGAGTCGTAGTGCTCGTCGGCAACAGGCACCGTAGGGTGGTCGTCCTGCCATTCAGGGAGCGCAGTCTTCTCAGTCCTCCCAGTCAGCCAATCAGCCCCAGCAGCAGCAGCAGCCACAGGTGGCGCAGCAGTCTGGCCGCCAGAGGTTTCGACCCCGAGGTCAGCAGTTCAAGAAGAATTCTGGTTTTGGATCTTATGGTTCTGGCAGTTCGAGTAGCAGTGGATCTCGGACTGAGTTTTGTGGCTTTTGCGGTGGGAAGCATCCTTCCACGCAGTGTGTTGGTGAGCAGGGTTCCTGCAACCTTTGTGGTCAGTACGGGCATTTTGCGAGAGTGTGTCCGTCAGCTGGATCACAGTAGACCGCGGCCCAGCCTTAGGATCGTGGAGGTCAGTCTAGGGGCCGTTCTCAGCAGTTTCAGCAGCCTCGATTGGGTGAGACTCAGTTTAGGCCGTTTCAGCAGCCTGGCCCTTCGCGCTTTGGGCAGTTGTCTCAGCCTTTCTCTCAGGACCCCATCATGCTCAGGTTAACGCCATTACGAGGGAGCAGGTCGAGGAGACACCGAGCCGGTGATTGGAGGTACATGTCTTGTCTTTGACTCTCAGCAGTTTCAGCAGCCTCGATTGGGTGAGACTCAGTTTTAGGCCGTTTCAGCAGCCTGGCCCTTCGCGCTTTGGGCAGTTGTCTCAGCCTTTCTTCTCAGGACCCCATCATGCTCAGGTTAACGCCATTACGAGGGAGCAGGTCGAGGAGACACCGAGCCGGTGATTGGAGGTACATGTCTTGTCTTTGACTGTCCTGCTCGTGTGTTGTTTGACACCGGTGCATCGCATTCGTTTATTTCTGATTCGTTTGTTATTGAGCATGGTCTGTGTACCATTCCTTTGCGCGATGCCGTTTCTGTTTCTACCCCTGGTGGTGTGAGTCTGTTCTCCCAGGAAGTTTTGTTAGATGGCGTGTTGAGGTTTGGTGAGCATGTCCTGTTAGCGAACTTGATCCGTTTGATGCTTTGGGATTTCGATTGCATAGTTGGGATGGATGTGCTGTCCAACTATAGGGCCTCCGTGGACTGCTTCCATGGGATTGTGCGTTTTAGGCCTATGTCTGGTGAGAAGTGGGACTTCTATGGCCAGGATTCTAGATCAAAGATCCCGTTGGTCTCAGCGATGGAGATGTTTAGCTTGTTGTCTTTGGGGAATGCTGGCTTTATGATCTACGCGTTGGATGCGTCTTCTTCTTCCCGTGTGCAGCTTAGTGATGTTCCCGTGGTGCGACATTTCCCGGATGTGTTTTCGGAGGAGATTCTTGGTTTTCCTCCAAGGCGGGAAATAGACTTCAGCATAGATCTGGTGCCTGGCACATCTCCGATTTCGCGTGCTCCTTATCGTCTGGCACCTGTGGAGTTGAGAGAACTCAAGGTGCAGTTAGATGATTTGCTGGAGAAAGGTTTTATTCGTCCTAGTATGTCACCTTGGGGAGCGCCCATACTGTTTGTGAAGAATAATGATGGCTCAATGCGGATGTGCATTGATTTTCGTCAGTTGAATAAAGCCACTGTCAAGAACAAGTACCCGTTGCCGAGAATCGATGATCTGTTTGATCAGTTGCAAGGTTCAGCGGTGTATTCTAAGATTGATCTTCGTTCCGGGTACCATCAGCTGAGGGTGAGATAACAAGATGTCGCGAATACTGCGTTTCGTACGAGGTACGGACATTTTGAGTTTTTGGTGATGCCGTTTGGTTTGACCAACGCGCCTGCAGTCTTTATGGATTTGATGAACCGAGTTTTCCGCGAGTTTATCGATCAGTTTGTGATCGTGTTCATTGACGACATCTTAGTCTATTCGAAGACTCCTTTGGAGCACAAGGAGCATTTGCGGATTGTCCTTCAGATGCTGAGAGACCACAGTTGTATGCAAAGTTCTCCAAGTGTGAGTTCTGGTTATATCGCGTCGTATTCTTGGGACATGTGATTTCAGCCGAGGGGATTTCTGTAGATCCTAGCAAGGTTGATGTCGTTCTGAACTGGGAGCGTCCCAGGAATGTTTCCGAGATTCATAGTTTCTTGGGTCTGGCTGGCTATTATCGTCGCTTCATTGAGGGATTCTCAAGTATATAAAAGCCGATGACTCAATTAACGCAGAAGGACAAGAGGTTTGTTTGGACTGAGCAGTGCGAGAATGCTTTTCAACTGCTCAAGGAAAAGTTGACTACTGCGCCTGTATTGGCTCTGCCGTCCGGTTCAGGTGTTTTTGTTGTTTGTTCTGACGCTTAGCTTAATGGATTGGGTTATGTGTTGATGCAAAATGGTCGAGCCATTGCGTATGCCTCGCGGCAGTTGAAACCGCATGAGACTCGTTACCCCGTCCATGATTTGGAGTTAGCAGCGGTGGTCTTTGCTTTGAAGATCTGGCGTCACTACCTGTATGGCGAGCATTTTGTGGTGTACTCCGACCACAAGAGTTTACAGTATCTGTTTTCGCAGCCTGACTTGAACATGAGACAACGTCGGTGGATGGAGCTGCTAAAGGACTTTGATTATGAGATTAAGTACCAGCCTGGGAAGTTGAACGTAGTGGCCGATGCTTTGAGCAGGAAGGCTAGTGAGATGCTTGCTTCTTTGTACATCTCCAAGGACCAAGAGCATCTTAACAATACGGGTTGGAGATTTTACCCGGCTGAGGATTGTGTGGTGGTTTCTTCTTTCCAAGTGGAGCCACAGATTGTTTCCACCATTCGAGCAGCTCAAAGGACCGATCCGTCTATCCAAGAGTTGAAGTTGAAGGTCAGGGCTGGAGAGCTTGAGGATTATTCTGTCTCTTTCGATGGTTGTTTGCATTTCCGGGGTAGGTTGGTTGTGCCCAATTTGATTGATTTGAAGGAGGAAATCCTTTGGGAAGCGCTCTGTAGCAGACATAGTGTTCATCCTGGTGCACGGAAGATGTACCATGCTTTGAAGCCGCACTTCTGGTGGGTTGGCCTGAAGAGTGACGTTGCTGGTTTTGTCGCTCGTTGTTTGAATTTCCAGATGGTAAAGGCCGAAAGGATGCGACCTAGTGGTCTGTTGCAGAGTTTGGAATTGCCCCAATGGAAATGAGGCACATTGCTATGGATTTCGTGATGCATATGCCTCGTTCCAGCAGAGGATGCGATGCTATTTGGGTGGTTGTAGACCGTCTGTCGAAGTCTGCACATTTTATTTCCTATGGGATGACTTTCTCGTTGAAGAAGATGGTGAAGCTGTACGTTGATTTTGTTGTTAGACTGCATGGTGTGCCCGTTTCGATCGTTTCCGACCGAGAAACGAGGTTTACTTACAGGTTTTGGAAGAGTTTGCAAGCAGCTTTGGGTACCAGATTGGCTATGAGCACCGCGTATCACCCCCAGACAGATGGTCAATCTGAGCGAACTATCCAGACGTTGGAGGATATGTTGCGTGCTGTTGTGTTGAATTTCGGAGGTAGCTGGCAAGACGCGTTGTCTTTGGTCGAGTTTTCGTACAATAACAGCTACCAAGTGACGATTGGTATGGCGCCTTTTGAGGCTTTGTATGGCAGAAAGTGCAGATCGCCGGTATGTTGGGAAGAAGTGGGGGAGAAGCAGCTATCTGCCCCTGACTTTGTGCAGCAAATGAAAGATCATGTGGATCTTATTCGACAGCGAATGAAAGCTGCCCAAGATCGCCAAGCCAGATATGCGAATAAGAGGCGTCGACCTCTTGAGTTTCAGGTTGGTGATCGTGTATTTCTCAAGGTTTCTCCGTTTCGTAGCGTGATGCGCTTTGGACACAAGGGAAAGTTAGCCCCTCGTTACGTTGGTCCGTATGAGATTGTTGAGAGGATTGGCCCTTTAGCGTATCGGCTGTTGTTGCCGCCAGAGTTGTCTTCTCTTCATGACGTCTTTCATGTTTCCATGTTGAGGAAGTATGAGCCAGATCCGTCTCATGTGCTTGGAACTGACGAGGTGGAGCTAGATCAGTCGTTAAGTTATCAAGAATATCCTATGCAAATCCTTGGCAGAAAAGAGAAACAGTTGAGGAATAAGACCATTCCGTTGGTAATGGTGTAGTGGAGCAAACATGGAAGGGAAGAAGCTACTTGGGAGCTGGAAGAAAAGATGCAGCGCGAGTGGCCGCATCTGTTTGAGTAGCTGTTGAGCTAAATTTCCAGTAGTTTGTAGTTTTTAGTTGTATTTCTTCCCTAGTTGTTGTTAATTGTTTGCTCAGTTATCTTGAACTCTTGGCTTGTGTTAGGCAGAGTTCTGTTGTGTATCTTGCTGTTTAGTTGTATTCCAGATTGTTGTTCGATTTCGGGGATGAAATCCTTTTTAGTGGGGGAGAAATGTGAGACCTGAAATTGTAATATAATATTAATTGTTGAATTAATCGGTTTTTGGAGAATTCTGGGTTTTCGGAGTTCTATTTGAAGGGTTCGTTTGCATTTTCGGATCGGAAATCATGCTTAGAGAAATTCTGGAAATTTTGATTTTTCGAGTTTGAAATCTGGTTTTTTGAGAAATCTGTTTTTGGTGAAATCTGGTAGTAGTTTTGATGGCGTAAGCTTCGCTGGTATGCGTTGCGTTGATGACGTAAGCCTTGCTGTTGAAGAAGTATGGTCTCTGGTGTTATTTTCCTTCGCAGCGTGTTTTGTTGGCGCGAGGTCCTTACGCCGTCGTTTCATGAGAGATCTGTTTTGCGCTAATGTGTAGAGATCTGGTTCTAGCGTATTTTGTTAAGGCTTGAAGCGCTGTCATTTGGATAAGTAAGAACGGTGTCGTTTATATTAGCACTTGTGGGAGGATCTGGAATAGCGCTGGCATGAGATCTGCTCATGAGCGGAGAGATCTGTTTTGTGTATTGCGGGTTTATGCGTTGGTTCCTAAACGCCTCCGTTTTAATAAGTTGCTACGTCGTCGTTTTTGGGAGTAGCACTAGTGAGAGATCTGTTCGCAGCAATGAGGTCTGGTTGGATTATTGAAAACAGATGTCAAAGTTGGTCAACTCTCCTGTAGCGTGTTTCCAGCTTTTAGCGCTTTTTGACCAGCTTTCTCCGTGGTTTTGTGCGACGTCGTTTTGGGGTCTTGGTTGTGTTTAGCGCGCGTTGGTTGTGAGATCTATTTCTGTCGGTGAGTTTTGTAAACAGACTTCTCGCGCCTTTAAATAGGAAGCGTTGGCTTCGTTTTATTTTTACCGGATCCCATACTCAGCAAATTTCCCGATCTTCATTCTCTGCTCTCAAACCCTTGGGTACTATTCACCGTAGATTATCCGGCGATTCTCGTTGATTCCGGCCACCATTTTTCACGTTCGAGGTAGTGTTGGACTCCTCTTGGAAAGCTCTTTCATTTTGTACCCATTTTGGAAGCTATAGTTGGCTGGATCGAAAGCTCGAAGCTGCTGTATTTTGGCCGTGCGTGTGGGGTCGCAGGTAGCTTTCGAATTCAGTTGTTGGAATATTGTTCTAGGCCTTGTTTTAAGCTTCTTGTTAGATTGTGTGGGTAGAAAGGAAGGTTGATTTTGTATGTTAATTCCAACCGTGAGCCTTTAGTGGTTGGCCGTGAGATTTGTTGTATTTTCCCCTGATATCTGTGCACCGTGTATTTGGCAGACTTTGTGCAGGCCGTGTTTTGCTACGTTCCTTCGAGGAATCTGTTTTGTAGTAATTGTTGCACAAAAGTATAAGGTACGAATTTGATCTTGATGTAGCTTGGAATTGGCGTGAGATATTATGCGTGGCTGCTGGGATGTTTCGATGAACCTATCTGTGTATTGCTTGCTGAACATTGGTGTTTATGCTAGCTGTTTCATGTGAATTGCATACACGCATTTGTTCACGCATATTTCAGATCCCTTGTGTATCGTATTTGGTAGCCTTGTTTCTTGTATTGATGTTGTTGATTCTTACCAGGATGCGAGGGCGAGCGGCGATACCGCACTCTCATCTCCCTGATGGGATCGTTAGCCACCATGAGCCGAGTGGTTAACTACCACAGTTCATGGGCGAGGCAACGGTAGTTTGAGTCGTTTGATGCATCTGGTATTCGGGTGTTGTATCACGGCGAGTGTCTTATTACCACACTGTGAACAAACCCCGTGGCCACTGTTGTTGCAGATTCTTGGAGCTGTGCTTGAGTTCCTTATATCTTGTTGGTTGAGCCTTCTGTTGTTATCCGGTGTCTCATGCATTGCATCTGCATTTTATCTTATGCATTCTTTTGCTATATTAGTTGATCTCCGTACTGGGGTTTGACCCCATGTCCCTCTGGGGCTTGGTTTGTTTCCTTGTTTGTGTTGGTTTCAGGAAACCCAGGTTTTACAGCTGGTCGTGGCTTTAACCCAGCTGGTGGTGCCCCAGGAGGTGGTTAGCGTGTCCCAATTGCGTATAGCATATATATATGTATCAGTTAGTCAGGGGGATGCCCTGCGCTTCGTTATTGTATCCCGTAGTTGGAGTCTGATACATGTTGTCGTTGGATGTTGTTATGCTATACTGTTTCTGTTGTGGTTGGATTTTAAACTGGGTTCGTATTTTGAGTATTCTTGTATTTTAAATTATATGTTTTAAACCGTCAGGCCTAAACGCGAAAATTTTACCCGCTTTTTGATAAGCTTCCGCATGTGTTTGTATGTTTTACTCTGTTTAGAGCACGAGGCCTGACACAGATTGTTGGAGTGTCAGTCGAAGTGACCCGGGAAGTCGCATGAAGAAGATGTTGCTGAGAGCTTCTGCAAGCAGGGACCTAAGGAGTTCGCTGGTACCACTGATCCAATTGTTGCTGAGGAGTGGATCCAATCCATGGAGACTATCTACGATTACATGGGTCTAGCGGACGCCAACAAGGTCCGTTGTGCTATCTTCATGCTGAAGGGAGATGCCGCTCTGTGGTGGAAGGGCGCAGTGGTTGGCCTTTTTCTGGAGAGCTTGACTTGGGAGGAATTCAAGAAGGTCTTTTTTAGAAGTACTTTACTGTGGATGCCCGGAGCCAGCTTATTCGGGAGTTCATGAGTCTCAACCAAGGAGACAAGACTGTTGCTGAGTATGTGAGACAGTTTGAGCGAGAGTGTACCTTTGTGCCCTCGATTGCTACAGTGGAGAGTGAGAAGCTGAGGCAGTTTACTGATGGACTGAGACCTGACTTCCGCCATGATGTCAATATGGCGGACATGGAGACTTATATGGCAGCGGCGAACAGGGCATACCGGTCTGAGAGAGGCCGGAAGGACATGAGGGATGACTTCAAGAGGAAGCGTCAGATGCAGCATCCCATCAGGATCCAGTATTCGCAGCCACCAGCGAAGAGACCATTTCAGGGGACTCCTAAGGGCCCAAATCCTCAGGGGCAGCAGCAGCAGAGAGCGTAGGGCCAGCAGAGGCCACAGCAGCAGGGGACCAGTGCCCCTAGACCTGGAGGGTTCCCAGTCTGCAAGGAGTGAAATAAGCAGCATTCGGGACCTTGCATGGTGGGATCTGGCAGGTGCTTTCACTGCAAGGAGCCAGGGCATATTTCTAGGGACTGTCCTAAGAGGATACAGACCACTGTTCGCGTGTTCGTGATGCAGGCTGAGGCTGCGGATCCGGACACGGCGTTTCTCACAGGTATTCGGTTTATATTTCTGTAGTTTCCGTGTTTGTCATGTTACTATCTTGGTGTTTTAGAATTGCATGCTAGATAGATCACTGCTAGGAAACTTTTTGCCTTAGTTGCTAAGAAATATAAGTGAGAACTGTAAGACTCCTAGGACTTGCTTTGAGAACTTTGACGGATAGGACTAGCGAACTTAGAACAGTTTTAGGTATCTAAACTGCTTTTGGGATTTAGTATGACCGTAAACGCGTGCCTGTGTGACGTTTCTGTTTCAGGCGAGATTCGTGTTCTTGGTGTCACTACACTCGCTTTGCTAGACTCAGGGGCGACCCACTCGTTTATTTTGAATGCATTCACACAGAGGATGGATATTGTTTCGGAGAGCATGCGTGTAGCTCTAGCCGTGACGGTTCCGACATGAGTGGAGTTGACGACGACCAGCATCATGCGGGGTCTGACGATGACGTTTCAGGATCACGCAGTTAGAGCAGATTTGGTCGTTTTGCCAATGACAGGATTCGATCTCATCCTAGGCATGGATTGGCTGACAGATTTTGGAGCAGTGATAGACTTTCAGAGGAGGACAGTGTCTATCAGACCGCCAGGGCAGGAGGCCTTCTTATTTGATGCAGTTAGGAGCCCGCGGAAGCCCAGATTTATATCTTTTCTTCAGGCCAGGAAGCTAGTTGAGCATGGATTTCAGGCATTCTTGGCCAGTGTTACCTCTTCTGGAGATTCAGCAGGCCCTTCACTATCAGATGTGGAGGTAGTCAGGGATTATGCAGATGTCTTCCCTGATGATGTAGTGAGAGTTCCACCGGAGCGAGAGGTGGAGTTTTCTATTGAGCTGATGCCAGGGACAATGCCTATCTCTAAGGCACCTTGTCAATTAGATCCTACCGAGATGAAGGAACTTAAGGAGCAGATTCAGGAGTTGCTTGATAAGGGATTCATTCGCCCTAGCTTTTCTCCATGGGGCGCGCAGGATGGCAACATGAGATTGTGTATCGACTACCGGGAGTTGAACAGAGTCACAGTGAAGAACAAGTACCCGCTCCCGAGGATAGAGGATTTATTTGATCAGTTACAGGGAGCTTCGGTGTTCTCGAAGATTGATTTAAGATCTGGCTATCATCAACTAAGATTTAGAGAGGAGGACGTGTTCAAAACTGCTTTTAGGACACGCTATGGCCACTACGAGTTCTTGATGATGCCGTTTGGCCTGACGATGCCCCAATGATTTTCATGGATCTGATGAACAGAGTATTCAGGCAGTATCTAGACCATTTCATCATTGTGTTCATCGACGACATCCTGGTCTATTCGAGGAGCTTGGAGGAGCATATGCAGCACTTGCAGACGGCTTTGCAGACTTTGAGGGAGCATAGATTGTATGCCAAGTTCAGCAAGTGCGAGTTTTGGCTGGAGCAGGTGGCATTCTTAGGGCATATTGTGTCGAGAGATGGGATTTCAGTCGACCCATCGAAGGTGGAGGCAGTGCAGAACTGGGGAATTCCAAGGAATGCGGCAGAGATTCGCAGTTTCTTGGGCTTGGCAGGTTATTATCGCAAATTTATCAAGGGCTTCTCTTCTATTTTGGTGCCCTTGACAGCCTTGATCAGGAAGAATGTGAAGTATGTGTGGAGTCCCGAGTGTCAGAGGAGCTTTGATCAGCTGAAGGAGGCCCTTATTTCAGCACCAGTGTTAGCTATGCCAATGGATCATGAGGAGTTCGTGGTTTATACAGATGTTTCTATGAGAGGTTTGGGTGCAGTTCTAATGCAGGGTGGTAAGGTTATTGCTTATGCATCGAGGCAGCTGAAGAGTTATGAGCAGAACTATCCGACACATGATTTGGATATTGCAGCAGTGGTGTTTGCGTTGAAGATATGGAGACATTATTTGTACGGCGAGAAGTGTCAGATATTCACTGACCACAAGAGCCTCAAGTACTTCTTCACCCAGAAGGTGCTGAACATGAGGCAGCGCAGATGATTAGAGTTGGTGAAGGACTATGCTGTGACATTAGCTACCATCCGGGTAAGGCTAATGTAGTGGCAGACGCTTTGAGCCGGAAGACTGCAGCAGTGGCGTGTTTGGCTGTTGAGAGGCCACTACAGGCTGAGATTCAGAGATTCGGACTAGAGTTATATTCAGGAGGCTGTGCACCGAGTTTAGCAGCGCTCACTATTCAGCCGACTCTTCGAGAGAGGATCAGAGAGGGGCAGGCCTCCGATGAGCAGTTACAGCAGTGGAGGCAGCACGATGAGGACAGAGGACGAGGTCTGTATACTGTTGAGGATGGGATAGTACGTTTCAGAGGCCGTATGTGGGTTCCGAGTAATGGACAGTTGAGAGCCAAGATCTTATCTAAGGCTCACGCATCGACGTACTCCATCCACCCAGTGAGTACGAAGATGTACAGAGATTTACAGACATTGTACTGGTGTCCAGGGATGAATAAGGACATTGGAAGATTCGTGTCTGAGTGCTTGACCTGTCAGTAGGTAAAGGCAGAGCATCAGCGACCGGCAGGGTTGTTGCAGCCACTTACCATTCCTGAGTGGAAGTGGGAGCATATTACGATGGATTTCGTGGTTGGATTGCCTAGGAGTCTCAGAGGGTTCACGGATATATGGGTGATTGTGGACAGACTCACCAAGTCAGCACATTTCTTACCGGTTAAGACTACTTTCACCCTGACGCAGTACGCAGAGCTTTACATCCGAGAGGTGGTCAGACTGCATGGCATACCAGTCTCGATAGTATCGGACAGAGACACCAGATTTACATCTGCATTCTGGAGGAGTTTTCATGCCGCCTTGGGGACTATATTGTCATTCAGTACAGCCTCCATCCACAGACAGACGGAAAGTCAGAGAGGGTCATTCAGATTTTGGAGGATTCGCTGAGAGCTTGCGTCATAGATTTCCAGGGTACAAGGAGTTAGTGCAGCAGACGGTGGACATTGTGATGAGGATTCGAGATAGGATGAGGACAGCTCAGAGTCGTCAGAAGAGTTATGCCAATCAGAGACGACGAGATCTGGAGCTAGTTGTGGGAGATCATATGTTTGTGAGGATATCGCCCATGAAGGCGTGATGCGCTTTGGCCGGAGAGGCAAGCTCTGCCTGAGGTTTATTGAGCCATTCGAGATCTTGGAGAGGGTTGGTACTTTGGCTTACCGTGTAGCATTACCACCCAGCTTATCAGCAGTGCATAATGTCTTCCACATCTCGATGCTGCGGAAGTATGTTCCGAATCTGTCTCAGGTGTTGGATTTTGAGCCGCTCCAGTTGGCGCTAGATTTATCTTTTGAGGAGCGAACCGTACAGATTCTAGCTAGGGAGGAGCGCAGGCTAAGAGCGCGGAGTATTCCGATGGTCAAGGTTCGATGGCAGAATCACTCGGAGGATGAAACTAACTGAGAGACTGAGGCCGATATGCAGACACGCAACACGGAGTTATTTGGTACGTACTCAATTTCGGGGATGAAATTTATATAAGGGGGAAGAGTTTTTAGGCCTAGAAATTTCTGAGTACGTAGAAATGAGTGCATGACTAGGGGAAAAATATTTTGATGATTACATGCCATTTTATATGATTTATTTATGATTTTATGCTGCATGGTATGCATGTGTTGTTTTTCAGCCTGTTTGAGTTACAGACGCGTGGACGAGGTTAGGGCAGACCGGAATGAAAATGAATTGAAATTTTTAAGTTATGGGATTTTTAAGAATGAAATTATTTTATTTTAAGCAACAATTTGTGAAAATTTGAGTTTTATGATTATTTTGGAGGGGAACCCGTTTTCGTCTATACGGACTAGTATATTGAGTTTTAAGGTATTTTAAAATATGAGGAGGCCTTGATTTCGAAAATATTTAATCTTTAAAGCCCAATTATGAGTTTTAAGTGCCTTTTAAATTAAGTAGAGGGGAAAACCTGTTTTTTTCTCTCTTTTTTCCTAATTAAACCCATAGGGGTCAATTGTGTCACATTGCATTAATTCATAACTCAAAAATTTACACAAAACTAGCCCCTAGAACATCAACCAGCGGTCCTCCCCTCCCTCTCAATCACACAAAAATTCGAACACTCCATTCTTGGTCAGGTTGGTGATCCAAATCCGGTGGTGCCCCGATCTGCGTCTACAACGTTGGTAACTCGCAGATCTACCTCTTTTACAAATCAAGCATGTGATATCAACTTCTTTTCTCACCATTTAAACTATATTAGATTGTTTTTCATGAAAATTGTGTGAATGGAATGTGTTTTGTCCAGATCTATATCCCCTTGTTCGAACTTCATGCATGGCACGTAACGTAAATCAAGCATGTGATATCAACTTCTTTTCTCACCATTTAAACTATATTAGATTGTTTTTCATGAAAATTGTGTGAATGGAATGTGTTTTGTCCAGATCTATATCCCCTTGTTCGAACTTCATGCATGGCACGTAACGTTTCTTATGTTTTGGCTTTGATCTTGCATCATTCGGTTTGTGAAATGTCCAGGGGTCACGGCTCATGGCTAGATCGATGAGTGAGGGTCCTAGGAGGTTCATGGGGGTCCATAGGTGTTGATAAGTCAGCTAGATCATGGCTGGATCGGGACTTGACGTGCGGCCGCACGGTATCACACGCCGTGGGTGGGCTGCCCAATTCAGGTGCATCGTTCGTGAGGTGTGGTGCTCGATTGGGGCCATGGTTGGTTCCTATGTGACCAAATGGATCAGGGGGTGTTCCAGTCAGCGGGGATCCGGCCGGTGGCCGGAGCAGGGAGGTAGATGCGTGTTTGTGGCGGTTGGTCGCGGCGGCGTCAAGGTGAACATTGCATGGGAGTAGGGTTTTTGGTGGTTGGTTCGGTTCAATTGAACCGTTTTGGCTGGTTCGGTTGGACCGGGTCGATTAGCCACGTCTCGAGTCAAAATATTTTAAAAATCGGTCCAAGTTGTTTTAATTGTTATTTTAATTTTAAGTCGAAGGCCCAATTTTAAGAAATAGCCGAATTTTTAAAATTAAGTCAAACTTTTAAAATAATTAAAGTTATGTTTATTTTTAATTTTTAAGTCAAAATTGGGGCCTTTGGAATTTTATTGGAGTCATAATTGATTTTTGGGATTTTAAATTGGTCAAAACCGGTCTTTTGGTCAAAATCGGCTTTTGAGGTGAAAATTGATTTAAATCGATTTTAAAAGTCAAAATTGATTTTAAGAAATTAAGTAGTCAAAATTAGCCTTGATTTCTAAAGTCAAAATTTAATTAAAATAGGCAAAATTTTAAAGAGGGTGAACATTCGTTTCATCGACTAAGTTAAGAGTGGTGTTTAGTCTAGAAGTAGTGGGTCAGGATCCTGAACCAATCCTTGACCGAAGTAGAAAAATGTAGAATCTTTTAAATGTATATTTAATCATATATGTAGTATTCTATGTACGTAAATGTTTTAAAGGAAATGATTAAATATACATTGACGTGCTAAGCTTTTAAATTGCATGATTTTAAGAAATGCACGCATCATGATATTTTATGAAACGATCAGACATGTCTCTTTTAAGATAAAACCCGAGAGATTGAAGTGATGTGGTAAAGTTTAATGATGGGAGCTAGCCGGGTAGCCGGGCCCGGGGATCCCCTGTTTTAATGTATGATTATGAGCCTATGGATCCATGTGATCACGACATGGTGAAGTGGCAAGCATAGATGTGTGACATATAGGGATCCTGGCTCGAGGTTGGGTGAACCACATCGTCACGTATGTTGGTTATTTCGACTGATCAGTCACACGCCCGCTCACATTCACTGATACGACTCATACGTTTTTCATGGTATGTTATGTCATGCCTTATGTATGTTTATGTTACGTATGTATGATATGAAATGTATGAAGCAATGTTTTAAGATCATGCACGCATTCACGTTTTAACGTTATTTTATTACAAGTATGTGCTTGCATGCGGTTTTATTAGTGTACTTTGTTATGATATACGATAGAGCATGCTGAGCCTCTAGGCTCACTAGGTTTAAATGGTGCAGGTGATGATCCTGCGGAGTTTACTCCGACTGACGTGAGGACCTCTGAGCGCCTGTTGCAGCAGTACCCCTTGACCGCAGCGATGTTATTTTGAGATGATACAGTTTTGGATGTTGGTTTTGAACATGTTTACTTTCCGTGTTTTACTCAGTTGATTTTTATACTGTGTGGATGTTTTAACGTTTTAAATACTTTTAATTACGTTTAAATTATTGTTGAGAAAATGATTTAGAAATGTTTTAAAGAGAGAATGAGTCACACCTTAAGTTTATGTTTTTCCACACATGTAAAAAAAATTCTAGAGTCTTTCGTTTCAAACACCCGCAATCTGATCCAGCTCACACCAACCAACATCATCTAAACCTGATCACTTGCACTTAGAAAAACTTGTGAGCCTAGAGGCTCAACAAGTAAATCTGGAACTAACGAATGCATGCAGTACATGAATAAAAATAAATATAAACTGATAAGATGTAAACTGAAACTGATAAGCTCGAAAGATGATAAACTATAAACTATAAAACTGTAAACTAGTAAATCTTGTAAACTGTAAAGGAAGTAACTTTAAACATAAGCTTTCTCCAATACTCAGTTGTATAACAACCCATAGTATTCATCTTTTCTGTAGTGAAGTGTGAACGAAAGTTCTCCTTAGGTCATAGTAGATTGATCAAGTTTAAACTAGTTCCAGGTGGAGCGGAACCCAATGATTCTTTTTCCGTTGTCCACACGCCCTGGTCTTTGACTCTGTTGGCAGGGCACTTCCATCCGTCGATCGATTATCACACACCATCTGTTGGTAGGGTACTCAGGTCCGTCGATCAGTTACCACACATCCTCTGTTGCAGGGCACTTCGGTCCGTCGATCGATTACCACATACCCTATAGCTGACCGTCTGTTATACGTCACAAATTACAAAATTGTTGAAATATACTTCCTTTTAAACTTTTCTTTAAACTGATTTTCTTTAAAAATTACTTTAAACTGTTTTTCTTTGATCTAAATAAGATCGCTTTGATATATGGTTTGCTATTTTAAAACTCATTGATGTTCGAAAGCCACTGGGAGTACATCGGATTTCAATTGAAGAAGAAACTCGAATCAGCTCAGACTACAGAAACGGACAACGAATAGCAGAGCTCTAAGCTGAAAAATAATCTCTTGAAATTGAGTATAACTTCGAACAGATTAGAGTTACACCTTCGAATCGAAGCTAATGAAACGAAGAGTTAAACTTGAAATTACAGTATCAGTCCAGAGTGACCTAAGCTGAATCAGTTTGGCTCAGAGTATGAACAGATCGTGAGCGTAAACCAGCTCATAACTAGGGGTGAGTATTCGGTCGGTTCGGTTACCGACTGAACCGAATTTCTTATAACCGAACCGAACCGAATTTTTTTTGATAAACGAACCGACCGATTTTTTTTCAATAACCGATTATAACCGAAACCGAAAAAAATCGGTTATTTCGATCGGTAACCGAAATAACCGAGTTTTTTTTTTTTAAAACTGTTTCTTGTCTTACAGTTTACAAAATGTTGATAATTAATAATGAGTTCCACTTTGTGCTATATTTATCGCTACACAATTATATAGTCTTCGATCATGATTAATTTAAAATGGTTATAGAAAATATATATGACTGTAGCAAAAAATACAGAACAAAGTCGATCAGATGGCTTCATTCATGCGGGGTTAAATGATATTTTGAGTCCTCCAGCATGTTGCTTAGCATATATATAAGGAACACGGTCATCAGCCAAAAGAAATGTGATACTATCTAAAGCTCTTTGGGGATCCACATCCATTCATTCCAATTTTGAAAACAAACCAAATCACAGAGAATTGAAACAAGGACAGAGGAGTCTATCATAGGACTTCAGAGAGGTTTCTTGTATAAACCACGAATCGAAAACCTGCCAATTTGTCTGCATTCCCGACTCTTAAGAATCGTCGACTTCAGAATGAAATACAAAGCTAGGGAATGTTGTTGTGATGTCTCTACCGATAAAAAAGGAAGAGGATTAGTTTCGGCTCAGGCGTCCAAAACTGTCTGCCAGAATTCATCAAATCAAAATGAATATATATACAATTCTTGAAAATGAAACTCACTTGAGATATTGAAGGGTCATATTCTCTAACAGAATATGAAACCTGGGATGGATTTATAAATTTCTTATAGGGGGGATAAAAAACCAACACGAGTCCACTAAATGTGCTTCTAAATCAAATAAAATAATTAAGAGATATCATAGATATAAATGCAATTCACTCATCCATTTATGTTGTCGCAGAAGAATCCAACACGAGTTTAGAAACATCTGAAAACAAATATGAAACTTAAATTAGTATTTAACTTGACAAAAAAAATATGACAATGATGTTTTTTTTTAAATAAATTACCTCTTTCAAGTTTTTCAAGATCCTTCCAAGTTCTCTTCAACATTGATTGGTATTGGGGACGAACGGAGCCAATCTTGGGTATAAATAAGGCTTTCCACAACCATAGGAGTCAATGAACTCCTAAAGCAATCAAGTACTCGACCACCGGTACTGAAAGCAGATTTAGAAGCAACTGTGGAAACAGGAATGGCCAAAACATCTCGAGCAATTTGAGCAAGTATGGGAAACTATGACAATTTTGCTTCCTGTTGGGGATCCGGATCACGCCCCCCGGCGAGGCAGCGGAAGAACAGAAAATGGACAGCCAGGAGACGATCAATACGAGTAATACAAAACAATTATGTCATACATAGGGTGTTCAAAACACCACCTTACTGGCACTTGTGCCTGGCTCCGACCGGTTTCGTAAAGAAAGCGGCACTTCACGGTAGACTGCGGTAGATAACGCCAATCCGGTCCACGACCGGATACGAGACTCCTTCGTCACCCTGCACTAGAAGGCATGATGAGATCTGCGCGGACGGATTCTCCTCGTCGAATTGGCCGGAAACAATTTTCCGGCGAAGAAGAGGCGGCGGCGCGTGGAGGCGGCGACGCGTGGAGGCGGCGGCGGCGGCGGCTCTTTGAGTGAGGAGGGGGCGGCTACTTAGCACTAGGTTTAGGGTTAGGAGTCTAATGAATAATTAGGTTAAGTCATAAGTCTACATTAAATAGACTAGGTGATGGATTTGGATCCGTCCCAACGGGCCCGGGTCCAACGGATGAACATTCGTTTCATCTCCATCACCGAGACTTCACCGTAACTCCGATCACCGATCAGATCGGACCGATCGACTTAGTTTCCAAAACTGAATACTATGATCTGAAAAACCATTTTTCAGAACCCCAGTGCAAAATGACCATTTTGCCCCTCAACAGCGGGAAACCCCGGTTTGACCCCTGTTGACTTTTAGGAAGTCGCACTCTCCAAAATCCTCTTCTCATGCTCAATACATTGAGCTGAGTATCCGTGCGGGAATATCGAATCCAGTACTTGTGTGACCCTCAATGGTTCAGGGATACAGCTAGTCGTGGGCCCACAACCATTGTGGCTTCGGAATCAAAATTCCGGACCTGCCCAACGGATCATGATAAGAGCGTCTAGCAACATCGCCCCATGATCCCCTAGGTATCATTGATAGTGCCTGCAAGAACCAGTTGGTCGTGGTTAGCGTAATTGTTTCATACAAGAGTCTATAAACCCACACGCCACAAGTTGGCTAGTTGGGCATCTACTCTAACAATCTCCCACTTGCCCAAAAGCCAACTACTCATCAGACGCAGTCCCATTGTTTCGCGATGTTTTTCAAACAAGGGTCCTGGCAAGGGCTTCGTAAGTGGATCAGCAACGTTGTCCGCAGAGGCGACTCTCTCAACTGCTATGTCACCTCTAGCCACAATATCCCGGATTATGTGGTATTTCTTCAGTATGTGTTTGAATCTTTGGTGAGACCTAGGCTCATTTGCTTGCGCAACGGCACCCGTGTTGTCGCAGTACACCGGGACTGGACCAACTCCATTAGGAATGACGCCCAACTCTTGGACGAAATTCCTTATCCAAACGGCCTCCTTAGCAGCAGCTGATGCTGAAATGTACTCAGCCTCAGTGGTTGAATCCGCGATGGTGTCTTGCTTGGAACTCTTCCAAGAGACAGCACCACCATTGAGCATGAATACAAATCCAGAGGTTGATTTCGAATCATCCACGTCACACCGAAAGCTAGAATCAGTGTAGCCTTCCAGTTTCAGTTCACCACCCCCGTAGACCATGAACATATTCTTAGTCCTTCGTAAGTACTTAAGAATATCCTTCACGGCCTTCCAATGCAATTGGCCGGGGTTGGCCTGGTAGCGGCTCGTGACACTCAGAGCATACGCGACATCCGGTCTAGTCGAGATCATGCCATACATAATACTACCTATTGCCGAGGCATATGGTACACGTGCCATACTCTCTATCTCCTCATCAGTCTGTGGAAACATAGACTTAGATAGAGTGACCCCTTGGCACATAGGTAGGTGTCCTCTCTTGAACTCTTCCATAGAGAACCTCTTAAGTATGGTATCGATATAGGTAGCTTGGGTGAGTCCGAGCATCCGTTTAGATCTATCCCGATAGATCTGTATTCCAAGAATATAGGATGCTTCACCCATGTCCTTCATCGAAAATCTGCTAGACAACCATACTTTAGTTGACTGCAACATTCCTACATCATTCCCAATGAGTAGAATGTCATCGATCATCTTCAAGGAGAAAACCATATCTCTCAGGAGCCCTAGGAATCCTTTCGGATCTCCTAGGTGCGATCATTTCTGGTATTGGCTCTGTAGGTGCAGGAGACTCACCTGGTACTTCGATTGGGTCTCGAACCTCTTCGAGTTCTACTATTTTGCCCTTTCTATCAAGTAGAAATTCCCTTTCCATAAAGGTGGCATTCCTAGAAACAAACACTTTTGTTTCGCTCGGATAGTAGAAGTAGTATCCAATGGAATTATTTGGATACCCAATGAAGTAGCATAAGATGGATCTCGTATCCAGCTTATCTCCCACTATCTGCTTCACGTAATCAGGACATCCCCAAATCCTCATAAATGAGTACTTGGGTGGTTTGCCCATCCATATCTCATACGGAGTCTTATCCACTGCCTTGGTGTGGACATTGTTCAACAAAATTATCGCCGTTTCGAGCGCATAGCCCCAAAAAGAGGTAGGAAGTTCAGTGAAGCTCATCATAGATCGAACCATGTCCAACAAGGTCCGATTACGACGCTCCGCTACACCATTGAGCTGTGGTGTGGCAGGAGGGGTCCACTGTGCGAGAATCCCATTCTCTTTCAGATAGTCTTGAAATTCAGCACTCGAGTATTCACCACCTCGATCAGATCGAAGTGCTTTAATACTTTTGCCTAATTGATTTTCTACTTCAGCCTTGAATTCTTTGAACCTTTCAAAGGATTCAGACTTGTACTTCATCAAGTACAAGTACCCGTACCTAGAGTAATCATCGGTAAAGGTGATGAAGTATGTGTGACCATATTTAGTATCAATACTAAACGGGCCGCATACATCAGTATGGATCAAATCCAATAGGCCTTGGGCACGTTCACCCTTGCCCTTGAAGGGTTGCTTGGTCATCTTTCCTTTAAGACAAGATTCACAAGTCGGTAGGAAGTTGATGTCTGACAGATCAAACAGATCACTCCTAACTAACTTGTTCATCCTTCTTAGGGAAATGTGACCTAGCCTAGCGTGCCAAAGTTGTTCTGGGTTCAAGTTATCGTGTTTCCGTTTAATCGTTGTTGTATGTGCTTCGACATCGCGAGTTGGAACGTCTTTTAATTTTAAGGTGTATAAATCGTTTTCGCGTTCCCCAATTCCAATTAAACATTCATTCTTGTAAATATTGCAAATCGAATTAGCAAACATACAAGAATATCCATCTCTATCAAGCATAGGAATAGAAATAATGTTTTTAATTAATTCAGGAACAAATAAAACGTCTCGTAACAACTTAAAATCTGAAGACAGAAATAAGTAAATATCTCCTACAGCTACTGCAGCAACTCTTGCTCCATTGCCAAGCCTCAAGTGGGTCTCACCCTCTCTAAGACGTCGACTTCTTGTCATCACCTGCAAATCATTGCAGATATGAGATCCACATCCGGTATCAAGTACCCAAGAAGTTGAATTAAGAGACATATTTATTTCAATGTAGAACATACCTTTCGTAGTTCGCAACTGCTCGAGGTACTCCTTGCAGTTCCTCCTCCAATGCCCAGCCTTGTGGCAGTGGTGCATTGCAGATATGAGATCCACATCCGGTATCAAGTACCCAAGAAGTTGAATTTAGAGACATATTTATTTCAATATAGAACATACCTTTTGCAGTTCGCAACTGCTCGAGGTACTCCTTGCAGTTCCTCCTCCAATGCCCATGTCGAGAGTTCTCCCCGTACAGTTCTTTGAGATGAAAAAGTATGGCAGAGGCATACTTTGTCTTCTCGAAGCGCCGTTGCATTTCATTGGACATCGATGCCATCACATAGCATCGAGCTTTAACCTCGTCGTCACGCCATTGGTTAAGCGTAATCAGCTCCTCAGGGCTTATATCGGCAGGGGTTTCCTCCGGAGGACACTTCTCTATCGTATAGAGAAGCTTCTCCGAAGCCAATACAAGATTAAGGTTGCGGAGCCAGTCTTGGTAGTTCAGACCGGTGAACCTGTTGCTATCCAGTATAGCAGCGAGCGGGTTTTTCATCGAAACCATTTTATATAGCAGTTATACAGAAAAGAAAACAGACATGCATTACTGACTATATAAAAATAAACGCTAAGACATAAAACATGGTCATTAAGTTTTATGAATTACCCTTCCACTATTTTAACGATTTCACCACCCTCTAATGAAATCGAGAAAACAGGTTTCTTTAGAAGGTACACGGAGCCCAATCAAGCGATCACGGACCCGAATAATATCAGCCATCCATGATCCCCAAAAGGTAGTTTCCGATTGCAACCGGTGCAACCTCCATGTATTCACCTCACGTCCAGTAAGGGTCCAATAATATGACGCCGATTACTATCACGTGTCAAGATTGACCCATCAATGTTGAGTCGTGAAGGACGGTCCCCTTAACGTCCCCAATAATATGAGCCAACGTTAAAGGGAGTTCCAGCCAACTCACAACAGTTTTCAATGATGTGGACAGCTTTCCGGCATACATGACCCCTTCAATAATATGAGCCGGACCATGTATACGGGTAGCATCGACGTACACCCATTGTTGATGGAAGGTAGGGTTGATTTAAACAATTTTAAATACCCTTTAGTTTATCGAATAAACGTTTTATCTTGATATAAGTTTTAAATCATATTTAAAACAAGAGATTTTATTTTTGAAAAATTTTGGTCTCATGCATGTTTAAATCTAATTTAAAACATGCAACATGCGGATTCAACTAATCTATATATCAACATATATAAATAAATATTGGGATGATCGATCGCGAGAGCTATGCGGTCCGTGGTTGCCAGCCACGGACCTGGGTCCAATCCTAGGGTAATGCAATATGCAATGCAATCCTATTACAAAGCTTTCCGGTTTTACAGATCTTCGGTTTTCAATATGTTGATCGTCATCGTCCACCGTCTTCGGATGTCCTCCCACTAAATCTAGTAATTTTACATTTAAATTTACTATGACAAATAAGGGATACATTTATCAAGGGGTGGGAACGGGCCACAAACAGGCCCACTTTAATGATAATCAAATATTAATAACAAAATCATATTTCATTACAAAATCATATTTTATAATTAAAATCACATTTTACTAAATTTAATTGCATCAATATTGGGCTTAAAACAATTCTAGGCCCAAAAACTTAAAATTTCAGAATCGACCAAAACGGGCCCGATATCGCATACCGGCCCGAAAACTTCACGGGCTGCCCGGGACAGGCCCGAACCAAACCCTAGAAGAAATCAGACCAGCCGTCACGACATCGTCGGAGACTCGCCGGAGCGGCGGTCGGCCGGCGGCCGCCACCAACGAAAAATTTTCGTCGCGGCGACGCAACGATTTGCGCCACGGCCTGCCTTCGCGTTCGGTCGGTGTGCGACGCTTGCACCATTGCATGGTAGCATGCCGCACGCGACGCTGCGCATCGTAGCGCCACTCCAGGCGCACGTCCGCGTCATTCATCACGTAATCAGCGCCACTCCAGCGGCCGCCCAGCGGGCCACACCGTGCAACCAGTGTGCGTCCAGGAGCCGCCCATCTCACGACCAGCAGCGCCCTTCGATCGGCCAGCGCGCAAGTCGCGCGCGCTCATGGGCGCAAGAAAGAGGGGCGCCGCCGCACGTGGCGGCGGCCGATGGCCATGCCGGAGTTTTCATTGATTCAATCTGAAATATAAGAAATTAGATACAATAATGGCAATTTTGTATTGATCAGATCCGAAAAACACTGGCTCTGATACCACTGTTGGGGATCCGGATCATGCCCCCCGGTGAGGCAGCGGAAGAACAGAAAATGGACAGCCGGGAGATGATCAATACGAGTAATACAAAACAATTATGTCATACATAGGGTGTTCAAAACACTACCTTGCTGGTACTTGTGCCTGGCTCCGATCGGTTTCATAAAGAAAGCGGCACTTCACGGTAGACTGCGATAGATAACGCCAATCCGGTCCATGATCGGATACAAGACTCCTTCGTCACCCTGCACTAGAAGGCGTGACGAGATCTGCACGGACGGATTCTCCTCGTCGAATTGGCCGGAAACAATTTTCCGGCGAAGAAGAGGCGGCGGCGGCGGCGGCTCTTTGAGTGAGGAGGGGGCGGCTACTTAGCACTAGGTTTAGGGTTAGGAGTCTAATGAATAATTAGGTTAAGTCATAAGTCTACATTAAATAGACTAGGTGATGGATTTGGATCCGTCCCAACGGGCCCGGGTCCAACGGATGAACATTCGTTTCATCTCCATCACCGAGACTTAACCGTAACTCCGATCGCCGATCAGATCGGACCGATCGACTTAGTTTCCAAAACTGAATACTATGATCTGAAAAACCATTTTTCAGAACCCCAAGGCAAAATGACCATTTTGCCACTCAACAACGGGAAACCCCGGTTTGACTCCTGTTGACTTTTAGGAAGTCGCACTCCCCAAAATCCTCTTCTCGTGCTCAATACATTGAGCTGAGTATCCGTGCGGGAATCTCTAATCCAGTACTTGTGTGACCCTTAATGGTTCAGGGATACAGCTAGCCGTGGGCCCACAACCATTGTGGCTCCGGAATCACAATTCCGGACCTGCCCAACGGATCATGGTAAGAGCGTCTAGCAACATCGCCCCATGATCCCCTAGGTATCATTGATAGTGCCTGCAAGAACCAGTTGGTCGTGGTTAGTGTACAGTACGGTCCTTTCAATCCATATATCCCGATCAGATCAACGACCATTGGTAAATCGAGAGTCGCTATAGATCCGATAGCTATGCATACATCTTGGAGATCAAAATAGTGACATCGCGAGTGTAACTAGGCAAACACATTTACCTAAAACACTTCTAGTACTCTGGCCAGAGATTTATACACTATTATCCCCTCAGATAGCATAGGATATCCACGCATGTCTGCGAGCGGTGAATCCTCGACAACGATGCATCGACTCCTACATGCATCGGGGTCTCACCCAATCCCGACGCCTTATGACCCCAAGTGAGTCGGCAAACGGGGTCAAAGTGAGACGCCTATCATGCAGAGTCTCAATGACGTTTCGAGTCGTGAGGACTAATCAGTACAACCAAG
>KQ999330.1:232349-251493 GCA_001598015.1 Dorcoceras hygrometricum | reverse complement strand
CCCGATGCATGTAGGAGTCGATGCATCGTTGTCGAGGATTCACCGCTCGCAGACATGCGTGGATATCCTATGCTATCTGAGGGGATAATAGTGTATAAATCTCTGGCCAGAGTACTACAAGTGTTTTAGGTAAATGTGTTTGCCTAGTTACACTCGCGATGTCACTATTCGATCTCCGAGATGTATGCATAGCTATCGGATTTTTAACGACTCTCGATTTACCAATGGTCGTTGATCTGATCGGGATATATGGATTGAAAGGACCGTACTGTACGCTAACCACGACCGACTGGTTCTTGCAGGCACTATCAGTGATACCTAGGGGATCATGGGGCGATGTTGCTAGACGCTTTACCATGATCCGTTGGGCAGGTCCGGAATTGTGATCCCGGAGCCATAATGTTTGTGGGCCCACGGCTAGCTGTATCCCTGAACCATTGAGGGTCACACAAGTACTAGATTCGAGATTCCCGCACGGATACTCAGCTCAATGTGTTGAGAACGAGAAGAGGATATCGGGAAGTGCGACTTCCTAAAAGTCAACAGGGGTCAAACCGAGGTTTCCCGCTGTTGAGGGGCAAAACGGTCATTTTGCACTGGGGTTCTGAGAAATTGTTTTTCAGATCATAATATTCAGTTTCGAAAACTGAGTTGATCGGTCCGATCTGATCGGCGATCGGAGTTACGATGAAGTCGCGGTGATGGAGATGAACTGAATGTTCATCAGTTGGACCCGGGCCCGTTGGGCCGGTCCAAGTCCAACACTAATATCTATTTAAATATGGATTAGGACTCATTATAAAAAACAAGACTCTAAACCCTAACCCTAATCACTTGGCCGCCGCCCCCTCTCTACATCATCCTCGCCGCCGCCGCCGCCGTGCGCCGCCCGTCGCCGCCGCCGCTTCGCCGGAAATTGTTTCCGGCCTAGTCTTTCGAGGAGAATCCGTTCGTGCAGAATTCGTCAGTGCTCTAGTGCAGCCTGACGAAGGAGTCTCGATTCTGGTCGTGAACCGGATTGGCGATTATCTACCGCAATCTACCGAGAAGAGCCGGGTTCTTGTAATTCCGGTTGGAGCCAGGCACAAGTGCCAGCAAGGTATTCGTTTTGAACGCCCTATGTATGTCGAATTTTGAATTCTATTCTTCGTATTGATCGTCTCCCGGCTGTATTTCTTTGTTCTTCCGATGCCTCTCAGGGGGGCGGATCCGGATCCCCAACATCATACACTATTATCCCCTCAGATAGCATAGGATATCCACGCATGTCTGCGAGCGGTGAATCCTCGACAACGATGCATCGACTCCTACATGCATCGGGGTCTCACCCAATCCCGACGCCTTATGACCCCAAGTGAGTCGACAAACGGGTCAAAGTGAGAAGCCTATCATGTAGAGTCTCAATGACGTTTCGAGTCGTGAGAATACCCACTATCACATCTAACATACATTTTAGTGCATTCTAGGTCTTTACTCAACGCAATTGTAAATCATCATACACACAATGAAAGTAAAGAATGTCATATGGATAAATGCGAATATCATATATAAAGATTGTTTCATACAAGAGTCTATAAACCCACACGCCACAAGTTGGCTAGTTGGGCATCTAATCTAACACTTCCACCATCCCAAAATGTACAAAAGAATCATAATACTCTTCAACCATTTCGTGATACTTGTCAAGCTCTGACATACTCCCATCACCAAAACTTTGTGCCTTTTGTCTCTTGATTTTTCAAGGATTGATTGTCTTTTCAGATCAGTTTGACTCAAAGTTTTAGGCTCAATCTCACTTGGTTCTTGAATAGACAACATATTTGAGGTGTTAGGCTCCATCTTCTCCTTGTAATTCTTGTACAAAGCAACCAAAGTGTCCTTGACCATCTTTCCAACTCTTGCACCATTTTCAACATTTTCAACTCCGTACAACTCAACCAACATAAATTCTACAAAATCCAACTTATGCCTTGGATCAAGCACCACTGCAATATAAAACAACTTATTCATTTTTTCAGGATCTCCCCAATATTTGTCAAATTTTTTTTTCATTCTGGCACCCATGGAATACACGTCAATATCTTCACTTTCTTGCCACTCCTTCAAGATTGTATGAATAGAACTAATATCATGAGCAAAAGTATTGGCTGTGACGTACAATGAACCCGAAACATTTAATGTAATTTCATAAAAAACCTGTAATAAAGAAGCAAAGAGCCTAACATTATTCCAATCAGTACTCGTCGGTCTCCCATCACAAGTCTTCATCTCCTTTTGAGGTTTGCCATCCGATCCAAATATCACACTTCCATCATCATTCACAATACTTCTCATTTTTTGCATTGAAGATCTAATTTAAAATATGGATCGTCTTCATCAAATCTTTCAAAAGCTCTCTCAAATTTTTGAGCTACATTCAACATCAAGAAAGTTGAGTTCCATCTTGTTGATACATCTAAACATAAAGAACTCTTGCTTTCAATTTTTTCAAGCTTTGCACATTCCTTGAACTTGTTTAATCTAGCTGGAGATTGCTTAACATATTTCACCGCATCTCTAACCCTCGTCACAGATTCACTTATATCTTTTAAACCATCAACCACTATCAATACCCCAATCCCTTAAGCAATTTCTATGGCTAAACTAATTGCTTCATCTTTATGACTTGTAATTGGACAAAAATTGATAATTCTTTTCTGTAATTTCCAATTTTTATCAATAAAGTGGGCTGTTAGACACATATAGTTGATTTTTTGTATCGAGGTCCATGTATCTGTTGTCAAACAAACTCTCTGTGATGATTTATTCAACAAGCTTTTCAAATTTTTCTTTTCAGATGTATATAAATCAACACAGTCACGTGCAACTGTCCATCTTGAAGGAATTATAAACCTTGGACACACCATTGCCATAAATGATCTAAAACCTTCTCCTTCTACAAATTTGAAAGGGAGCTCATCAATAACAATCATTCTAGCTAAAGCTTTTCTACATGCATCTTGATCAAATTTCCATGAAGTTAAACACCCGTCTCCCACTTTTGCACCTTGCTTCAAACTTATTTGTAATTGAGTTGTTTCAATCGCATGAGGGTGGTTTTTACATGAGTTCATATGAGCTCTCAAACTCGTAGTTCCATTCTTACGTGGATCACAAAAAAGTTCCTTGTCACAGTAATTGCATTTGGCTTTAATTTCTTTCTTGTCATTAACAAATTTTTTGAAATGATCCCATACCTCACTTCTTGGTCTCATTGTCTTTCTCTTCGCCGTTTTTGAATTAAAATCTGCGGATGTTTTCGTTCCAGTTGAAGGTTGATCCATTTGTATGGAACAACTACCATCAACATCCATGTTTGATGTATTTTCTTCCATCGCAATTACTGTTAATACCTGTAAAGTTCAGATACTTCATGTGAGTTGTAATAATTATATTACTGATTAATTATTAACATAAAATCAAACATGACACAACTCACAATCCAACAATAATAATATCCAGAGCTTACTTAAGGACAGAACTTAAAGATCCACATGCAATTTGTTCCCACATCTAGATAAATATGATAATAATAATAATGATAAATCGAATTAAACTTCATCTTCTACCGCATAGAGCCAACTCACATAATCCATAAACAAGAATGCAGTAAATACAGATTACTACCATTCATCAATATTGAAGCACTGCCCAGAAACTAATCTCACAAAACAAACCAATTCAACAATCAATAACACCAAGAAGTTACAAACTTTTACGGGTAAATTATATTCAACAAACACCAAATTAACAAGAAGTCCAAATCTTCGAACAAAAAATTCTACCGAATTGAAACCTACATAGACACATCGAAACCAATAACAACAACCATCACCTAAACAAAAAGCTAATTTCACAAAACCAACCGACTGAACAGTCGATGTACAATAATACCATGAAAGCACGAGCTCGGCAGTAAATTACACTCGATAAAACTCAAAATTAACATCAAGCTCCAATCTTTAAAAAAGCCCTAGATTAAGCTGAAATCCACTTGAATAAACAGAGCCCAGAACATCAAAATCTGATATCGAATGTATTCGTACGTATAATACATATCATACCTTGCTCACTGCTGCAAACCAGTCTCCACTCTCCGTCGTATTCAGTTGACGATCTCGGAATCTTGCGAGAAAGGAGAAGAATTGGAGTTTTGAGATGGAGAAGAATCAAATCTTAAAATCTATTTTGACGGACTACGGGATTCGGGAGGGAGGAGAGTAGAAATATAGAATGAGGGATTTAGAATTATGGCGTGGGCGTATTACAGTATTAGAATATTTTTAATTATTAAAATTAATAAATAATATAATATATAAACAAATAGTTAATATATAAATATCGGTTATTTCGGTTAACCGAATTTCGGAAATGGAAAACCGTAACCGAACCGATTTAACCGATATTTTTTAAAATAAAAATCGATTAGCCAAAATAACCGAACCGATTTAATAATTCGGTTCGGTTCTATCGGTTAATTCGGTTTAATCGATATTTTGCTCACCCCTACTCATAACAGAAAATCAGATCCGGGCTGTTTGATCAACTCATATTAGGAAATGTCAACACAACTTAAACGAGCAGTGTTAGGATTGAATACCCTAATACGTACATTAAAAGAGTTTTAAAACAAGAAGCACGTAAAATAGGGAAAACCGGATCACGCCAGTGTTGATTCCAGCTCAGCGCCAAACCAGCACGGTGAAAAGTAATGCGATCTGGTTACTTAAAATCTTGAGCTGCAGTAACTCAATGTTCTCGAAATGATAGTGCATCAAGAATTAGACTAATTAAGATATAAAATCTTATGGAAATAACTTAAACTACTCTCTAAAAATCGAAAGCTTATTTAACAGTTTAAACATGTGTGTATGCTATGAAATGCAGTAAGCTGAAAATAAAGAATACGCTGCAATTTGTTTATGGAAGTTCGGAGCTGAATCTCCACGTCTCCACTTCTTCCGTAATGGGAATGATCCACTAGAAGGCTTTGATCACAACGTCCTCCCCTTCAACCCGATCCAACAGCCCTTGGCTGCAAGAACTCTTAGCCACCTATGCACACCAGCCCGCAAGTTGTGTGTCTAACATCACTTCTTTTACACCTCAGTGAGAAATGCTACAAGACTTGTTTAACGTTTCTGTCCAAAGACTGCAAGGAGAGTTTTTGATTTTGATTCACTCATTTTTCTGTTTAGCTCAACTCTCGTATATATGAGTGAATCGTGTGTGAGATTTACAGTATACGCTCAATCTTTCGAATATAAAATCTCACACACTGGGAAGTGCTTCTCTTCAAGCTGGTTGTTAGATATCTTCCCATGGGTTGTGCTATCGACTTGATTATACTTTTAAGTCCACGGCGTGTGTATCAGCTCACACCTGGGCACACGACCAGCTTGCACACCAAGCGCCACACAGTGTGCAAACTTGCGACTAGCAATTCTTAGTGTTGTGCAATCTTCTGTTTTGCATTCAGCACTTGCACACACATTCTCCGTTGTCGCTCTGTGCTCTCTCTTCTTTTGCTTGTGCTCTTATTTTGATATATAAAGCCTCTTTTCAGATTTGTCTGTTGGATACAAAGTTGTAGCCATTGAAAAGTCTTCTGACATTGTTGTAATTTGCTTACTTTGACATTTAATGCGTTGCAGGCTTTCTTCACTTTAAGCACGTGAGCACTGTACCGATAATACTGCACGAGCAAATTGATTTGAATACTGAAAAACAATCATTGTATAGTCTCGTATTCAAATCGCTTTGCTCGTAGATTTGATAGCATATACTGATATGCTATCTGAGCTGGTTTGACCTTTGCTCCATTCTGGTTTTTCCCCGGTCTGTCTATCTGTTGGTGTCTTCCCAGCTGGTTTCTTTTCATCTCTCAGCTGCACTTGTCATCTGCACTTGTACTATTCTTGTACTCAGCTGTTCTTGTTCTGTTCTTTCCTGCTCTTGACCTCTTCTCAGCTTGCTGAGCTGATTTGACCTTAACCAGCTTGTCTCTTTGCTTCGAGATGGCTTGTTCATTACACTGAGCTGGTCGCCTCTTCAACAGTTCTGCTTTTGTTCACGACGACTGCTCTTGAACATTGCTGGTATCTGAGCTTTTTTCCTAGCTGGTTTCTCCCAGCTGGTTGCTTCTTTCACTACAGCAGTCTTTCGCCTTCACTTCATCATAGGCATCGACATTTTCACGATTGATCATCTCTCTCATAAGCATCTAGCTGCCAAGATTCCTGATCAGGTTTTCTCTTCTCTGATCTGGTTTATCCTTTTACCAGCTCGGCTCTATTCTTTTCGTCAAGATCCTCTCTGATCTGCTCTTCTATGATCATGTGTACTTGTTGGTATCTTGTTCCATTCAGACACCTATTCCAAACAATCGACAAGTACACGATCTTCCTGCACCAGTGATTATATCCCTTCTTCTTTGGGATATAATAAGCAGTTCCGATTAAGTCTATCACCAGAATGAGATCCCTATAATGAACTGCTTAGAGTTGCGCTCTGTGATCACACCTACACTTGATCACCGTGCTTGTTCTCGGCTCTGCACTTGAACACCACACTTGTATTCTACACTTGATCTGCGCTAGAACCGTTCTACTCTTCACTGCATCTCACTGCGCTTGATCACTGCACTTATCTTGCATCAAGCTGGTGAACCAGCTTGACGTTCAATCTCTCGCATATAAAATCTCACACGCTGCAATTTGTTTATGGAAGTTCGGAGCTGAATCTCCACGTATCCCCTTCTTCCGTAATGGGAAGGATCCAATAGAAGGCTTTGATCACAACGTCCTCCCCTTCAACCCGATCCGACATCCCTTGGCTGCAAGAACTCTTAGCCACCTATGCACACCAGCCCTCAAGTTGTGTGTCTAACATCACTTCTTTTATGCCTCAGTTAGAAAGGCTACAAGACTTGTTTAACGTCTCTGTCCAAAGACTACAAGGAGAGTTTTTGATTCTGATTCACTCATTTTTCTGTTTAGCTCAACTCTCGTATATATGAGTGAATCATGTGTGAGATTTACAATGTACGCTCAATCTCTCGCATATAAAATCTCACACATTGGAAAGTGCTTCTCTTCAAGCCGGTTGTTCGCTATTTTCGTATGGCTTGTGTTGTCGACTTGATTATACTTTGAAGTCCACGGCTTGTGCACCAGCTCACACCTGGACACACGACCAGCTTGCACACCAGCTGCCACACAGTGTGCAAACTTGCGACTAGCACTGCTTGGTGTTGTGCAATCTTCTGTTTTGCATTCAGCACTTGCACACACACTCTCCGTAGTCGCTCTGCGCTCTCTCTTCTTCTGCTTGTGCTCTGCTCTTTATATATAAAGTCTCTTTTTCAGATTTTCCCGTTGGACACAAAGTTGTAGCCGTCGAAAAGTCTTCTGACACTGTTTGCGTCCTTTGACATTTAATGCGTTGCAGGATTTCTTCACTTTAAGCACATGAGCACTACATTGATAGGACTACACGAGCAAATCTGTTTGAATACTGAAAAGCAATCATCGTATAGTATCGTATTAAAATCACTTTGCTCGTAGATTTGTATAGCATATGCTGATATGCTATCTGAGCTGGTTTGACATTTGCTCCATTCTGGTTTGTCCCTGGTCTGTCTATCAGCTGGTGTCCTCCCAGCTGGTTTCTTTTCATCTCTCAGCTGCACTTGTCATCTGCTCTTGTACTATTCTTGTACTCAGCTGCTCTTGTTCAGTTCTTTCCTCCTCTTGACCTTTGCTCTGCTTGCTGAGCTGGTGTGACCTTAACCAGTTTGTCTTTTTGCTTCGAGCTGGCTTGTTCATTACACTGAGCTGATCACCTCTTCAACTGTTGTGCTTTTGTTCACGATGACTGCTTTTGAACATTGCTGGGCTCTGAGCTTGTTTCCCAGCTAGTTCCTTTCCCAACTGATTGCTTCTTTCACTACAGCAATCTTCCGCCTTCACGTCATCATAGGAGTCGACATTGTTCACGATTGCTCATCTCTATCATAAGCATCTAGCTACCGAGATTCCTGATCAGGTTTTCTCTTCCCTGATCTGGTTTATCATTTTACCAGCTCGACTCTATTCTTCTCGTCAAGGGCCTCTCTGATATGCTCTTCTATGATCATGTGTACTTGCTGGTCTCTTGTTCCATTCAAACACCTATTCAAAATCATCGGCAAGTACACGATCTTCCTGCACTAATGATTATATCCCTTATTCTTTGGGATATAATAAGCATCCGATTCAGTCTTTCAACAGATTGAGATCCCTATGATGAACTGCTTAGAGTTGCACTCTATGATCAGACCGGAACTTGATCACCGTGCTTGTACTTGGCTCTGCACTTGAACACCACACTTGTATTCTGTACTTGGTCTACGCTTGAACCGTTCTGCTCTTCACTGCATCTCACTACGCTTGATCTCTGCACTTCTCTTGCATCAAGCTGGTAAACCATCTTGACGTTCCCTACGATGCACAATACTTCTGTTGTACCAGTTTGGACGTCCCCTTACTATTCCATCGTAGATATCTTCAACTAGACTAGCTTGAGTGTCCCCTTACTGTTCCAGTATGGATATCTCCCTGTATGCTCCGGACTAACAACTGCACATTCATATAAATCGTTAGTAAAATAATAGCAGATTTTGTTTGAATCAAAACTCAGATTATGATCTGAAGAAACAGATCCAACAATCACCCCCTTTTTGATTTACACAAAATCTGAATAAACATATGCACGTATGTTTTTGACTTAAAATATTTCTTCCCCTTTTTATGGGAATCAAAAGGGTTCGAAATCTTGTTTCCCCCTTAATATTTAAAAACAAAAATCCCCTTAACAGAGCACAGGGTAATTTTATTTTTCAAAAAGAAAACATTTTTTTTCGAGGGACGACATTTTGTGAAAAAAAGTGCGTAATGAGAGGTTCTGAAAACAGATTCTGTTCTATTAAGAAAATATCATCTATTTAGACCAGAGGAGTAACAGAGAATTCAATTTAAAGAATCTCTTCCATTTTTCCCTAAGGTTTAGCCTCGCCAAACCTAGAGATTTTGGTGTCCACAGATCTCGCACAATCTATCAGCTCGTCGGAACAGATATTGCTGCACTTTTCTTTCGAGAAATTGCTCTGCAATTCAATAAACATTACTCCCCTATCTTCATAGAGTGAGTTTAAAAGCATTTTGCAGCACATACTAGCGTTCGAGAGAAAAGAATATCAAAGCAGAATATTTAAAAACATTGAAAATTTTCGATTTTAAAATGCACATTTCAAGAACAACCTGCTTTAATATCAACTGTTAATATTGAATACCCTAAAATTACATACATTAAAAGAGTTTTAAAACAAGAAGCACGTAAAATAGGGAAAACCGGATCCCGCCAGTGTTGATTCCAGCTCAGCGCCAAACCAGCACGGTGAAAAGTAATGCGATCTGGTTACTTAAAATCTTGAGCTGCAGTAGCTCAGTGTTCTTGAAATGATAGTGCATCAAGAAGTAGATTAATTAAGATATAAAATCTTGTGGAAATAACTTAAACTACTCTCTAAAAATCGAAAGTTATTTAACAGTTTAAACATGTGCGTATGCTATGAACTGTAGTAATCTGAAAATAAAGAATGCGCTGCAATTTGTTTATGAAAGTTCGGAGCTGAATCTCCACGTCTCCCCTTCTTTTGCAATGGGAAGGATCCACTATAAGGCTTTGATTACAACGTCTCCAATGCAACCCGATCCGACAGCCCTCGGTTGCAAGAACTCCTATCCACCTATGCACAACAGTCCGCAAGCTGTGTCTAATATCACTTCTTTTACGCCTCAGTGAGGAAGGCTACAAGACTTATTTAACATCTCTGTCCGAATACTACAAGGAGAGTTTTTTAGTTTGATTCACTCATTTTTCTGTTTAGCTCAACTCTCGTATATATGAGTGAATCGTATGTGAGATTTAAAGTATACGCTCAATCTCTCGAATATATAATCTCACACACTGGAAAGTGCTTCTCTTCAATCTGGTTGTTCCCTATCTTCACATGGCTTGTGCTGTCGACTTGATTATACTTTGAAGTCCACGACTTGTGCATCAGCTCACACCTAGGCACACGACCAGCTTGCACACACCAGCTGCCACACAGTATGAAAACTTGCGACTAGCACTGCTTGGTGTTGTGCAATCTTCTGTTTACATTCAGAAATTGCACACACACTCTCCGTTGTCGCTCTGCGCTCTCTCTTCTTCAGCTTGTGCTCTAATCTTGATATATAAAGCCTCTTTTCAGATTTGTCCGTTGGACACAAAGTTGTAGTGGTCGAAAAGTCTTCTGACACTGTTGTACATTGCGTCCTTTGACATTTAATGTGTTGAATGTTTTCTCCACTTTAATCACGTGAGCACTGTACTGATAAGACTGCACGAGCAAATCAATTTGAATACTGAAAAACAATCATCGTATAGTCTTGTATTAAAATCACTTTGCTCGTAGATTTGATAGCATCTACTGATATGCTATCTGAGCTGGTTTGACCTTGATCAGCTTTGCTCCATTCTGGTTTGTCCCCGGTCTGGCTATCAGCTGGTGTCCTCCCAGATGGTTTCTTTTCATCTCTCAGCTGCACTTGTCATCTGCTCTTGTACTAATCTTGTACTGAGTTGCTCTTGTTATGTTCTTTCCTCCTCTTGACCTCTGCTCTGCTTGCTGAGCTGGTTTGACCTTAACCAGCTTGTCTCTTTGCTTCGAGCTGGCTTGTTCATTACACTGAGCTGGTCGCCTCTTCAACTGTTCTGCTTTTGTTCACGACGACTTCTCTTGAACATTGCTGGGATCTGAGCTTGTTTCCCAGCTGGTTTCCTTCTCAGGTGGTTGCTTCTTTCACTACAGCAATCTTTCGCCTTCACGTCATCATAGGCGTCTACATTCTTCACGATTTCTCATCTCTCTCATAAGCATCAAGCTGCCGAGATTCCTAATCAGGTTTTCTCTTCCCTGATCTGGTTTATCCTTTTACCAGCTCGACTCTATTCTTCTCGTCAAGAGCCTCTCTGATTTTCTCTTCTATGATCATGTGTACTTGTTGGTCTCTTGTTCCATTTAGACACTTATTCCAAACCATCGGCAAGTACACGATCTTCCTGCACCAGTGATTATATCCCTTCTTCTTTGGGATATAATAACTAGTTCCGATTCAGTCTTTCACCAGACTGAGATCCCTATGATGAACTGCTTAGAGTTGAGCTCTATTATCAAACCTGCACTTGATCACCGCGCATGTACTCGGCTCTGCACTTGAACCTCGCACTTGTATTCTGCACTTGAATCATTATTCTCTTCACTCATCTCACTGCGCTTGATCACTGCACTTCTCTTGCATCAAGCTGGTGAACCATCTTGACGTTCCCTGCGATTTGGAATACTTTTGTTGTACCAACTTGGGCGTCCCCTTACTGTTCCAGCGTAAATATCTTAAACTAGACCAGCTTGAGCGTCCCCTTACGTTCCAGTATGGATATCTCCCTGTCTGCTCCGGACTAGCAACTGCACATTTCATATAAACCATTAGTAAAATAATAAAAGATTTTGTGTGAATCAAAACTCAGATTCTGATATGTAGAAATAGATCCAACAAGCAGACTGCATTACAATGGTAAAAACAAGTCAACTCAGATTCGACATTGAAGTCAGATCACGGCTTTGATAAGCTCGCAACGATAATCAAATCGCGACTTAAAATCAGCTCGGGAAAATAAACTAATCATGAACTTAGCTCAATAATGATTAACAGCTCAGAAGATTTCCTTAGTTTGAAGCAAACGTAATATATCTAAGGAAAAATCTAGAAACAAAAATACATAAGCTGCTTGTAAGTGTTGAGGTATTAAACCGATGTGATGTCAATTATGACGGACAAAATTGTGGAATATAAATAATCAATAAACACACCAATTTACGTGGTTCACCCAAAAATAGGCTACGTCCACGGAGCTACTGCAAATATTTTATTTGGAGGAATTTACACCGAGTGTACAACAACTCTCAATTTCTCCCTATCCCAAACCTGAGTATAACCGAGAAAATAATTTCTCAAACTCACTCAAGAATACCTCACACTATATATATTTGTATATATATAACTCTTTGTTTTGGGATGATTCATATGAGAAGAGAGGGGCTCTATTTATAGAGCCCCCAGGAAAACAAAAAACGCGTAACATTAATTGTGCAACACTCTCCTGCCAACCGCCAACTTTTGTCTTCTTAATTATAATTTGCATAGTCAACAATCTGTCACTTGAAGACTTGATCTCAATCACGTCTTCACACCATCAATGCAGTAGCTCAAAGTTCTCCTCTACACTAGGAGTCCAACTGAAGTTGAACATAACTTCAGTTTGTCAGTGGTCACAGTCTTCGTGAGCATATCAGCTGGATTTTTACTTCCAGGAATCTTTTCAAGCATTAAGATTCCATCTTCCAATACTAATCTGATGAAATGATACCGTACTTGTATATGCTTCGTCCTAGCATGATATACAGGATTTTTGGCCAAATGAATAGCACTCTGACTATCACAATGTAATATGCTACTCTCAAACGTTTGACCCAATTCCTCAAGAAATGATTGCAACCAAATCATTTCTTTACTAGCTTCCGTCATTGCAACGTACTCTACCTCAGTAGTCCATAGTGCAACAATCCTTTGCAACTTTGACACCCAACTTACAGTTGTACCACCCAATATGAACACATATCCAGTAGTACTTTTCCTGCCATCTAGGTTACCACCCATATCAGCATCGAGAAATCCTTGTAAGTCTCGATTCGACCTCCTGAAGCACAGAGATAAACTAGCAGTACCTTTCAAGTATCTTAGAATCCATTTAACTGCTTCCTAGTGCTGTTTTCCTGGATTGCTCATAAATCTGCTCACGACTCCCACTGCATGTGCTATGTCTAGTCTTGTACACACCATTGTATACATGAGGCTTCCGACAGCAGAAGCATAGGGAACCTTGTTCATATAATCCTGCTCCTGCTTCGTCGAGGGTAATTGTGCTTTGGTTAGTTTGAAGTGACTAGCCAAAGGAGTACTCACTGGTTTAGCTTCAGTCATATTGAATCTGCTAACAACATTTTTCATGTACTCTTCTGTGAATGAACCTGAAAATAGTAGCCAGGAATATGAAGAAACAACATCAATGAGTTCAACACGATTGTTTCTCAGCTAACATCGGTTGAAATTTATTTTGATGATGAATTTCGTACACTTATTCTTTTGGCGTCTTTACCAAATTCTTGGGAGCCGATGCGGGTAGCAGTTAGCAATTCTATTGGTAAAAAAAGCTGCAATTCAATGATGTCCGAGATCGAATCCACGCTTTCACACAGTTTGTGTTCAACAGTCTTTAGTTCTGGTAGTTTTCCATTTGACATCAGTATCTTCATTCCCTTCTCACTCATATGGCCAAGTCTACAGTGTCATAGACTTGAATTAGCTCCAGCATCAACGGTAACAGAAAACCTCCGGCATTGAACCACTTACAAGAGCGATCCAAAAATCACTTTGAAAGAGTTGAAGTTTCGGTCAGTTAGTTGAGGGCTCTTCACCGCTTTAAAATGAAAATCTTTTGAAAGAGTTTGATTGTGGTTGTGAGAAATGACGATATGTATATTTAAATGAAAACAGGAAGCATGAGCTTAACATTTAAAAGTACTTTTAAAGTACAACTTTGTACATAACTCCACACATATCGAATCGAATTTAAAATAGCCTGAACCGTTCTTGTCAGTATTCGACCGGTCAACTCATGTGAACTGGGTTCCTGGTCCAATCTGAAATTCAGCTTAAACGAAAACTGAATTACTGAAGTGAAGCTGAAGAAGGGCATTGAAATTAGCAAATGAAACCATTCGAAAATTTAGATTTATCATTGTAGATTTACGGATTTCTGGACGTTAAATGGACTGTCTTCACTTATCTTGTATTTGCATAATTCCAATTTGCTAAACGAAGTCTTCATCACCAAAAAGGTGATGCGCTTGCCTTGACACCCAGAATATTTACAAGATTGGGTATCCATTGCGTGTTCTGATATATTTTTTTGGGATGTCACTAAAATTTTAATGTCATCTATATAATACTAGAGCATATATATGTCATTATAAAAATTTTTGTTGCAGCGGCCACAACAATAGACAAGGAGAAAGTGAAATATCCTAAGGGGAACAAAAGAATTTGTGTGACTCAGAAGACAAAATTGTATATTTAATTAGGTTGGAAAATTATTTGCACATACCAAAAAATATAAGAGAGTTATCGTGGAGACCGCAGGTCGCAATAAGGTTAGGTTGCACCCACATTAAACCAAACTGAAAACATGTACTCCTCAATCTATGATAATATTTGATAAGATTATTCGTGGAAAGCGGTAGATTACACTTATAATTTTTAATTGCCCCAGTGGGCCCTATCTTTTGCACCAGGATAGCACCCACCGTCCTTGCACCAAATTTATCCTACGTTGATCTAGTGCAAATGTTTTTTTTTACATTTTGTTATACCTTTATTAAGGTTTTTTAATAGTTATACAAATTACATATAATTTGTTTGGTAGATAGTAACTGTACGGGTCATAGTATAAAGATATAATATATATGTAAGTTGATTTTATAATAATTTCAAAAATATTTTACAAAAAAATTGATTATCAAATAGTGTTTTGAATATAACAATATAATTTTAATTAAAATTTTTGTAACAATGTCGCGCCGTGAACCTATCGTCGGGGATTTTGGGCCATTAATCTAGAACCATTTAGCTAGGCCCATTTGTTTGCCCGAAGAAAACCCCAAGAGAGAGCGCCCAAAACCAGGAACAATCCCACCTGCCATTTCAATTACCGTCGCGAACAAGGTGAAATTCCTGAAGCCGAACCAAAACAGAAAATAGAAAACGTTGGAGATTCGAGGAGTGCGTTTTCCCGGAGATCGGGATTGCAAAGACCGAGAATCAACTGCTCAGCCGACTGGATTTTTCGGTCCTTGATGACTGCGTAAGAGCTGCTGCTCACTTCAAAGGGGGCAGCTTTCAGGTTCAGTGGCGGAGGTAGGTTTGCCATTTTTTTTTTTCGCTTAAAAATTTAATTAGGCTCTTCTTTGCATCAGGAATTTGTTGAACTCTTTGATACACCCAAAATCGTGTTTGAAGTGCTGAGAAAAGATGCAATATATTGTCAAAGTTTGAGAAATTGACATAATGTTATAAAATTCTCTAGGCGCTAGTCGGGTCCATTTGTATTCTGATTTTGTTCCTTCATTCTTTCCCTGTTCTCCTTCGATCTGTACGTCCAGCCTTCCTGTCGTCTCTCCCTTGCCACTCCCCCACCGGATTCATCAAGAACCTTTGCCGGAAATAGGTAGGGGAAATAGGTAGAACACGAGGTAAGCTTCGTTAGGCCATTATTTCATGAGTTTGTTCATTTTCCTAATATACATGAACCCTAGGTCAAGCATGAGTTTTATGTGCAGTAATTTTTATTTATCCGGCTTAGATTATGTCTATAACTTATTTGAGTGTTTTATTGTGTTGGAATTCGTAAGCCTAGGCAGCAGGGAAATTCCAATAGCATTCTGTGCAGAGCATGTCTGTTTTCTGAATTTATGCAATTGGGTACATTGATAATTTGAGATTATTGTCTAAAGCCAACTTGTAAAGTAGTAAGTTAGCTTAATTTTGCCTTGAGACTCACTTAATATCGTTTTGAATTGATGAGATATGAGATTTTTATAGAACTGCTCAAACATGGCCTAAAGTGGTGTAAACATTTTATATTTTTTATTTCTACAAATTATAGGATGTGAATATTGAGTTGGGGTTCAAATGTATATGGACAAAGAAAAGATTTATTCTGTTTTGCACATGCACAACCAACTAAAAAATATGCATAATCTTAAAAAATATACATAAATCAATCAATAACAAAAAATCGTATGCAGTATCATTACAAACGTCGGACAAACATCGTAAATTAACTGATCTCTACGTATCTCAATCATGTACCAAGTTAATAACAGTCCTCAAATACATGAGAAAGTCAATTCTGACTAATCACCTGAATATGAATTTAATACTTCTAATAACATATAAAAATCGAATAGTCATTAATTTGAACTGAGATTTTAACTTCACTATTTAGGCATTGTAAATAGATCGTGGTAGTCATATGAAAATGGACATAACTCCTTCGTCTCACATCCAAATTTAGCGATTTTTCTTTTCTACACATATACAACAAACAAAGATGAAACTGTTATTTGAACCCCAACTCAATATTCACATCCTATAATTCGTAAAAATAAAAAGTATAGAAAATTAATTCAAAATTGTAAATATTTTCCAAATTTGAAAGGTTTATGAATATAGTACAATCTGGCTGCTACGGATTCTTTAAATCCTCAGCTTGTTCATGGATTCGTTCACGGATTTTTAAATTTTTTTAAAAAAAAAACCTAACAGGGATTCTGAATCTATGACAAAAAGCTTCCAAATCCGTGCCATAAAATCACGATTTCAATCCTCAATGTATGAAGTATTATTATTTTTGAAAGGGGATGAAGTGGAAATAGTAGAATCTGATGCACAAACCAACACTATCACAGTGGAAGCGCCGTATTATTCAAGCTAGCTCAAGTTCATAAGCTGAAAGTTTTCGCCAGGAGAACCACTCAATCTTGGGTCTAGTATGAAACTGAAACCAGCCAACGAGGACAACTAGCAAGCTAAAAACCATATCAATATCCTTTCCAATTATGCTCAATTTCAGTTCCAGCTGAAAAACAAGATCAATTTGTTTTCCAAATTAGGTTACCGTATATATACATTCTCATGAAATCGGCGACTGAATAATTCAAAACATACGGGAATATATAGGGAGACAAACAAACTTCCGTATTCTTTTACCAAATTCAAATTTCTATTACGCAGTTCACTTATGCCTTATCAACACAAAAGAATGGAATTTGTATAATCCTCACTCGTATGAAATTTGTCGAAAATCAGAGAAGGAAGTAGGTAACCTTGTGCGATTCGGCTTCGCTTCTCTCCTGATGCCGGCACGAGCTCTACACCTCGAATATCAAAAACTCCTTAAATATCAGAAACTTCCTCCCGCCCTCGAATAATCTGTTCTTGAGCCAGCTTGGCCTTAAACTCTTATGTGCAACATATCCAATAACACATCGCTTGATGTGGTTTAGTGGACGTTGGCTGATCGTCATGCTTTTCAAATTCTACACTCTCATGTCAAGCTGTCGTTGACAATTTATAGATTTAAAATTATTCTTAGCCAGACTTGCTTGAGTACTCATTTTAGGAGAACTGATTTTAACATTATTGAAGCCCAAGCCTCGTCTGTCATTAGCAGGCTTTTGTACTTCATGCAGTTTACTCAATGAAACAGATGACTTATTCCAGTGTTCACAAGTTGATTTAATCGTTGGTTTTCAGTGAGCATGTCTTGGGACTCGGTATGCCATTTTTCATTCTTAAGCAGCAGCGTACTCAACTTAGTCTTTAGACTGTAGGACTCACCGATCTAAGAACAACTAGGTTCGTCTGACTTTTCCATCAGACATTTGTTTTCTGCTTTGATTTCCTCGAATGTCTGCGAAAGCTTCTTGTACTCTATGATCATCTCGTTAACTACAGAGATAAGGTCATATCGGGTAAATTCAATGCACGAAAAGTCATATACCTCTTGATTTCATCAGCCATGAGGAAGTGGACTTCTTTCTGACTCTCACTTGAAGAGCTGCTTGAACTTGATTCATCTGAATTCGTGTCAGTCCATATGTCATTCTCCTATGCGATCTCAACACCTTTTGATCTCTTCTCTTTCTGAATGACTTCTTGTCATTCTTGCCTCTTCTCCGATCGATGACTTTTTGTCATCCTTCTTCGCCTTGGTGCAATCCGAAGCGAAGTGCCCTGTTCCGCCAAAATTGAAACAGAACAAGTTAGTAGTATCAAGTCATTCCTTGTCCTCTTTTATGGGAAAAATTTTGAACTTGCGTTTGGTTCCTCTATATTCCCTAAACTTCTTTTGTATCATTGCTCATTTGTTTTGCTGTCTTGAGAGTTATTGTAGAAGCATTATAGTCAGAGCTCAGTTGTTCTGCTCTGATATGATACGATCTTGTAGGGGTATATTCATTGTGGATACTAAATGACTTTTTGTAAGTAATGAATTTTATGAATTTGATAGATTTCTATTGACTTCTATAGAATCCCATAAAGTCGTGACATATTTTATAGACTCCTATGGATTTACCTTTGAAATTTGTAGACATTCATAGTCTCAATAATATTCAATGGTTTTTATATATGTAACATAAACTATAAAGTAAAAATTATTAAACTGAAAATATAAATAATTTTATTAAATATTTTAAGTTGATCTGTTTATAAAATATTTAGGCTCCGTTTGGACACGTTTTTTAAAAATATTTTATAAAAATGTTTTTAAAAAAATTCTTATAAAATGTTTTGAAAGTTTTTTTAAACATAAGTATGCGTTTGGACAACTATTTTTTAAAAATATTTCTAAATTAAAAAATATTTAGATAATTATTTTAAAAAATGATTTATAATTAAGAAATAATATTAAAATAACATTCAAAAAAATTAATCTAATAAAAAAAATTAATTGACGATTCGTATAAAGTTTACCTATATTTTGTATTCTAAAAACATTATAAAACATCTATCACTTATTTTTCAAAAAGTGTACTTCAAAACTAGTTTTTTAAAAATATTTTTCAAAAACGTTTTATAAAAATCTTGTCCAAACATATTTTTAAAGTTTTTTAACTTTAAAAACACTAAAAACACTAGAAACGTTTTTGAAGAACATGTCCAAACGAAACCTAAATGGCCAAAATTTATGTAAGAATTTTCTGTATATCCGGGCAGTTATGGATGATATAATTGTCTTACCTAGGATATTCTATGTTTGTCCAGGATATAGATTCTAAATATACGTTTATGCTCTCTAAATCGGAAATGTTGTTTTCTCGATTGTTTAAGATTTTAAA